>CABHPQ010000238.1:20056-40237 GCA_902168405.1 Peromyscus aztecus
AGAGAGAGAGAGAGAGAGAGAGAGAGAGAGAGAGAGAGAGAGAGAGAACACAAACCAAGAGGCTGGGAATGTTGCTCAGTTGGCAGCGTACCTGACTAGCATGCACAAAGCCCCAAGTTCCATCCTCAGCACCACGTACACTGGATGTAGTGGTACACACCTGTGATCCCAGCTCTAGGAGATGGAGACGGGAGCATCAGAAATTCAGGAGCATCCTCAGCTATCTGGGGAGTCTGAGGCCACCCTGAGCTGCCAAAGACCCTATTTTAAACAACAACAAATAAGACACATTTCAAAGCGTACAGGTGAATAAAGCCCTAATTCTCCATACTGGGCTTCCTCCTGAAGTTTGGGTAATTTTCCAGTCGAGGCAGCTCACCCCAACCCCACAGCTTAGGCCCCTCCCATCTCTAGCCCGAGTGGTTGATGTTAAGTTAACATCAGTGCCTAGTTCGGCAGCAGATGGCCGGGACTGGAGCATGGTGGATGGGAGAATCCAGCAAGCCTGGGGGAAGCTTGTGAAGGGGAGAGAGCTGGCCCCTCTCTCCCTGCGGGGCTGCAGCCTGCTTTTCATGTGCTGTTGAGGCGGCCCCCGCCAGCTGTCACTTGGATTTATTCAGTGGATCATATGGGGAAATCAGAGGAGGAGGTTTGGGATGATGCTGGGTAAATCCACTTTCCCTCCTGAGGGTGAGAACAATCTTCCAGTGTGTGTGTGGAGGGGGAGGGCCGGCTATGTATTATGGAGTTTGTTCCTGACCTGTGGTGGGGAGGCGTAACTTTTTTTTTACATCGTGTATCTATCTTGTGTACATGGATATGGTTGTTCTAGATCAGAGGACAGTTTGCAGGGGTCTGCTCCCTCCTTCCACCACGTGCGTTTCTGGGAATCAAACTGGGATCATCAAGCCTTGGCCATAAATGTATTACCAGCTGATCCATCTCTGCCTAGGAAGGTTAACTTTGGGTCCCCAAAGTGATGTTTCAGACACAGTGCAAACAGCCCTCCCTCCTTTGTATCTGCAGAAGTCAAGGTAGATCTGCGATAACCTAAACAGCAGACTGGGACAGTGACGTGTGAGTATATTCTTGGCCATTTGTCATGCAAAGCCTGGGGAAAGGGTGTTCCGCCTCCTCTGGCTTTACCATAAAACATCCAGCACGCCTGAATCTACTCGCCAGGTATTCTCTCTGAATGGAGTAACCCCCAACCCTCTTGGCTGATAGGCTGTCACTGACTTTAGTGGTCATTCCCCAACTAACCTTGTCGGACAGGTTATTCTTTTTCTTTGGATGGAGTCTGATGTAGCCCAGGCTAACCTAGGAGAACTGACTACAAGGGTGTCCCTGAACGTCTGATCCCCCTGCCTCGACTTCTCCAGAGTTGGGATTACAGTTTGTGCCACCATGCCAGGTGACAAAATTTACGTATTGGTTGGTAGAACTGGAAGAGGGTGGATACTGTTTGTTTGATCTGAATTTACATACATGGGGAGGGTAAGAAGGCCACAAGAGGGTGTTCAATCCCTAGAGTTGGAGTTACAGGCTGTTGTAGCCACCCAGCATGGTGCCCACTGCAAGAGCAGCAAGTGCCCTTAACCACTGAGCCATCTCTCCAACCCCATGGTTATTTGGTTTTTGAGACAGGGTTCCATGGGACCCTAGGTTAGCCAGGAACTCACGACACAGGGGATGATGATCTTGAACGCCTGACCTTCCCGCCCCTACCTACTGAATCCTAAGATCACAGGCCCACACCAGCATTCCTGGGCGGTGCAGTGCCGGGTTGGAACCGGCCCTTTGTGCGTGCAAAGCCAGCGTCCTGCCGACTGAACCACGGCCCCAGACTCCCAAGGCTGGTTAGACCGTTGTTTTCCCCGTTTGTATCAAGGGGAGAAGAGCAGTAAAGCATGAAAGGTTGGAGACATGGCCCTTATCACCTCAGCTACTTTCAGTTTCTATTTTGGAAAAAAAAAAAAAAAAAATCACAGCAGAGCTGTCAGATGGCAGCTGTACATTTGGTGGCAATGAGAATTCCAGATTTTATGCTAATTTGGTTTCAGGTTCCTTTGAACCCACAGTTTTATGGGGCTGTGCTTAAAACTGCAATCTGTTTCGGATAAAAGAAGGGATTACTAAAGACTTTTTAGTTTTGCAAACATCCCTTAGTCTCCAAAAGAAAGGGAGGGGGCAGATTTATTCTTCCATTAATATTGACATGTTACATTTCCTTGACTTTATTACAGGGGAAACTGCCTTATTAGAGTGAGGTGTTTTGTTTTGATTTTGTTTTTATATTCTTTCTGTTAATTCACTTTGACTTCTATAGCATCTTTCACAAAACTAAAGGTCCTCTCCCTTGCAGGCAGGATAGGATTCATAGTCCATGCTTCGGTCTGGGTCTCTTCCCTGTATATTTATCTTTCTTCTCTCGGTGTTGGGACTGAGAGTTTGGTTCAGTGGTAAAGCACCTGCCTAGAATCCCCCAGTGAGAGGCTGGGGTGTGGCTCAGTGGTAGAGTCCCTGCCTAGAATCCCCCAGTGAGGGGCTGGGGGTGTGGCTCAGTGGTAGAGCACCTGTCTAGAATCCCCCAGTGAGGGGCTGGGGTGTGGCTCAGTGGTAGAGCACCTGCCTAGAATCCCCCAGTGAGGGGCTGGGGGTGTGACTCAGTGGTAGAGCACCTACCTAGAATCCCCCAGTGAGGGGCTGGAAACATAAATCACAAAAGTGATGCCCAAGGCTGCCTGTGTTCACCTTTCCTTTCTCCCAGTTGGCAGATACCCAGGTTGCTACTTTAGTGGCTGATTGCTTTGTAATGAGACAAAAATGTAGTAACTTAAAGCATAGCAGTTATTTATTTGCATACAATGTTGCAAGCTGTGAAGATAAAGCTCTTCTGTGCTCTACCTGACATCAGGGGAGGCAAATTCAACCAGAGGTAGAGGAACCACACCCAGCTTCTAAGATGTGGCAAGGGCCTGTGGATACATCTCTGCTGATTAAAGTACTTGCTATATAAGCCTGAGGACCAGAGACTGATTCCCAAAATGCCTGTAACAATTAGCCACGCATATAAGCTTGTGACCTAAAGACACACACACACACACACACACACACACGCATACACACACACACACGCATACACGCACAATAGCTAAGTTGTTACTGAGCCCTCGGTTAGGTCTCTGGGCCTGAGGCCCCAGTATTCTTTGGTATGGATCTGCTGGAACTCATTTACAATATGGTGACTAGGTTCAAAGCATGAAAAGACAGAAACTGGAGGCCTTCCTAATACCAAGACTGGGGTTTCCAACACATCACTTCTATGTTCTGTTGGACAAAACCAACAGAAGTCTAGCTCGAAGCCAGGACTCCCTTCCCATGGGGAAATTGGCTAGCAAATTCGGAATTATTTATGGTAAAGTTTGGGTTCTAGGTATCACATTTTACCTAGTAATCATTTTCAGGAGAACTTACCTGTGTTCTGTTTTTAGGCTCATCTCTTTTATAGTTTGCGGAATTCCAAATGGGTGGCCAGCTGCAGAAAGGACTTTACATTGTGGTGTATGAGTGAGATAATGCATTCATTCTTTCTGGTTCTAGGTGCCAGGGAGGTGTTATCATTTCCCTGTTAGCATGTTCATGTGAACACACTTCATGCACTCTCTCTTAGATAGAACACATCGGAAGATAAGGAAATGCTGGTGGCGACTGCTTGTGCATATATGTATTTCAGTACTGATAGTCAAGATTGACTGGTCAGAGAAGAGCTGGGCACAGTGGAACCTGTTTACAGTGGGCGTGTCAAACATTGACCTTTAGCCTCCACACATGGACCCATGTGTATGTTCACACATATCCCCACACACATGTATACCCACACACAACTTACACCACACACACACACACACACACACACACACACACACACACACACACTCCACAAAAGAAAAAAAAGGAAGGGAAAAGAAAATGTATTCTTCAGAGTAGCAGAAGAAATCTGTGCCGCCAACATCTGCAAATGGCAGTTACACAGGACCGAAGAAAAAGTGGCAGGTCCCTGCAGGTACACACACAGGCTTGTCCTGACCTTTGATCGTCACTGCTATTTTTGTATCACTTGGCCGTTTGCAAAGGATGCATTTTTGGGGCAGGCGAGATGGCTCAGTGGGTAAAGGCGTTTGCTGCCAAGCCTGGTGACCTGAGTTCAATTCCCAGGACCCACATTGTGGAGGAAGAGAACCAATTTCTTCAAGTGGTTGTAGCGCCTCCCCCCCCCCCCACTCTTACCACCCCACACACTAAATATGATTTCAGTTTTAAAAAATATGGGTCGTGACCTATAAAGCCAGAGATGGAGGATATAGAGAAGATTGTTCAAGAGTACCCCACTAGATTAAAAAAAAAAAAAAAAAAAAAAAAAAGCTAAAACCAGAAAAAGTGAGAAGCCAGAAATGAGAACGTTTTTAGGAAATCGAAAGGGATTTGTGATGTTTTAACTTCCCTCCTACTACTCCAGAAACTGTGTAATTCACCAAAGCAGTGGAAGCGATTATATTGTTCTTGCCAGGACTTCTGCAAGCGTTCCACCATGAAGCCTCGCACAAAAGCTTCATTCATTCGCACTGATAGACGAGTAGAATCCCGAGCACCCTAGGGATCCTTAATAGTTCTAGGTAACTTGTTTCCAAGGGGAGCTGCCTAAGCCTTGACGTGACAGTGGTAGGGGAAGATGGACCAGTGTCCAGTCTGCCACCGTGTCTCGGGATGTCAGTCATTCTTCAATCTGTAAAACCAGGGCCGGCGAATGTTCTCGTGTGTTTTCTGTTGCTGTGATAAAACATTCTGGCCAGAAGCCACTTAGAGGAGGAAAGGGTTTATTTTAGCTTACCCTTCCAGGTCGTCATCCATCACCGAGGGAAGGCCAGGCAGTAACTCAGGAATGCTGCTTTCTGGCTTGCTCGCTTTCAGGCTGGCTCACAGGCTTATGCTTCGTTAGTTTTGTGACACAGCCCAGGACCACCTGCCTAGGGATAGCGCATCCCTCAGGTCTATGCCCACTGTCATCAATTAATAATCAAGACAGTTCCCTACCGATATACCCGTAGTCCAGTCTGATCTAGGCAAATCCTCAATGAGGGCTTTCCTCTCAAATGACTCTAGACTGTGTCAATTAAAACTAACAAGGTCAGTAAACCACTCAGATATCTCTGCAGCATTCATATGACCAAGTCATGTTTACCCTAACTTCTCAGATCTGGAAACTTCTCGAGACTATAGACATCAGAATGAGTTTTGAGAGTTTTGAGGTGCGTGTCGTGCACACCTGTAATCCCAGCCCACGGAAGGCAGAGGCAGGATGATCTTGAGTGGAGAGCCGCCTGGGCTACATAGAGAGACGCTGTTTCAGAAAAGAACCTCTGTGGTATGTGCCTGCCATCCCAGCACTCAGATAGCAGAGGCTGGAGGATCAGGAGGTGAAGGACATTCTGGCTATAATAGCCTGTTTGAGGCCACCTTGGGTAAAAAAAAAATACATTTTTTCAAGATTTGTTTCCTTCCTTCCTTCCTTCCTTCTTTCCTTCCTTCCTTCCTTCCTTCCTTCCTTCCTTCCTTCCTCCCTCCTCCCTCCCTCCCTCCCTCCCTTCCTTCCTTCCTTCCTTCCTTCCTTCCTTCTTTCGTTCTTTGAAAGGTTCTACATTTTATTACTGGACAAACCACTCCCTCAACTTAAACACGACCAAGTCTCCAGGTTAAAATGTTGAACTCCATGTGGTTGGATTGCTCGATGACCCACAGTTCAGTATAAACTCTCAGTCTTACCATTGTGTGAATCCTTACAGACCCAGCTTTGGTCTCCTCTGGTGTCTTCTCTTGGAGTTGTACCTGAGTTTTGTTACCAGTTTTCTTCTGAATCCGCTGAGGAATAGGATGATTTTGCTTTTGTTTCTTGGCCAGGAATCGCTTGATTGTGAAAGTCTTGTGGGAAGACATGGCGAGAAGCCTAGTCAGGAGTCCGCTGCACGATGGAGGAGAAAGGGAGAAGCTTGTTTTGTTTTTTCTTATGTGTGTTTATGTGTCTCTGTTTGGGTCTGTGCCTGTAAGTGCAGGTGCCTTTAGAGGCCAGAAGAGGGCGTGCCATACCCTGGAGCTGCAGTTACAGTACTGAGAACCACTCCCATCCTCTCCAAGAGCAGCAGTTTCTCTTTTAACTGCTGAGCCATCTCTCCAGTCCCAGAATTTATTTTTTACTTCTAGGTTTGGCCAGGGAGCGAGAAACTGAGTCTGACTACACAGGTGTATGATAGGCGAGGGATGAGTGCAGAAAGTAATAGTCATGCTTTGAATAATCACACTGTCGTCTCAGCTCCATGCCAAGGTCTTCTTCCTTAAACTTCCTCTATCATATTCCTTGTCTGGAATCGAGAGAATGTCCCAATTTATATATTTCCCTTTCAACAGTGATGTAAATGATATCATCAGGGTAAACGTTTTTTGAGAAACATGCTACTACTAACTACATGTATGAATGCCAGTATCTTTAGTAGAGTCTCAATCTTGAAACCAGTAGATGAGACCATCGTGTGTAGTTTATTGCTTGGCCTACCCTGTTTTCTTGCCTAGAATCCCCCAGTGAGGGGCTGGGGTGTGGCTCAGTGGTAGAGCATCTGCCAGTGAGAGGCTGGGGTGTGGCTTTGTGGTAGAGTGCTTGCCTGATATGTAGATGCAAGACCCTGGGTTTCATCCCTAGCAAGACATAAATGAAAAACAAATCAGGTGAGGTATCTGTTGACAACTGGGTGACGTGAGTATAGATGAAATTTATTTTTAGTTTTCACTGCCTTTCTCCTCTGGTGTCAGCCTCTGAATGTTAATATTTTAATGTAGATTTGGTAGTTAAGTAGGATATATTTCATATCCTTTCTTATACTTTCCCCCCCTTAGTAGTTTATAGTCAGCTCTGAAGTTTGAAAGTAAAATTCTTTTCCTTGACTTCCACACTTGGAAAAATATTTATTCCCCCTGCATCTCAATAGTATGCACCATAAACTAACCCAGTTCCGTTTATTTACTTCCCTCTTGTTACAGTCGTGATCGATGGTAGGGACGGAGGCATGCAGTAGTGGAGGGTTTTTGCTTTACAGCAATGGGAATGTGAGCCAGGGCAGCCCCCTTTCTGCCTGACAGGTAATGAAGCTTCCTTTTCAAAATTCACCCCTTCAGAAGGGATGGATGTGGTGGATGCAGAAGGACTGGGGGCCAGCGGAAGCTGCCGAGGCGTGCATACGAAAAGGAGATGTCCTGATCTGTGGTTTTAAAGGTACTAGCCCACATCACAGAGTCCCCGGAAGCCTGGAAGAGTGACGGTCTCCCCAGGCCAGAGAACGTGAAAGGAAGAAATGGGCAGGGACGAAAGGTAGACCATGACAAGAGGGGTATGCACCTGCCTCCTGGCATCCTGTGGCTTCTTGGCCTTTGTTCCCCACACTGAGGCTCTTGGTTGACCACCATAAGAGCAGGAGGCTCCTGGTTCAAAAAGCAGGTCCAGGGCTGGGGATGTGCCTCAAATGGTACGGTGCTTGTTAACATTCATGACGTCCTGGATATTGGACCCTCAGTGCTACAGAAACCAGGGGTAGGGGCAAACCCGTAATCTCAGCCCTTGAGAGGTAGCAGGAGATTAAGGTCATTCTCCGCTACATAGCAAGTTCAAGGCCAGCCTGGGAGGAGACCCTGCCCCTCTCCACCCCAATAAAATAAAATAAAATAAAGATGAAGAAAGAAAAGCCAGACGAAGTGGCATCTACCCAAGGCTAGCTGGAGAAGGAACTTAGGCATTATTACTTCCCTTCAGTGCTCTTTCCAAACTGCTTTAAGTGATTTAAAACCAAAGGCTTGAATGGATTTCTGTAAAGGCTTCCTTTTCTTTTCCTCCCGGCATTACCCTGCTGGGGCAATGCTTCAAGCTCATTATGTTTCCAAGGCTAAATACAAATAGATTAATGGAACTTTCTCTATGCAAAACACTCAACCTCAGGCCAGAATTTTAAAGAAATATCTTCTAGAAATATGGCCAAGTGAAGTCTGGTAACTTAGGATAACCCACTGAATGTCATCTCAGATTTCAAATCGGCAGTTATTAACCCTTTGGATGGATTTAGAATTACTATGTTTGTCTTACTTTGTTGTTGTTTTGACAAAGGGTCTCATTATATATAGCCCAGGCTGGCCTCAAATTCATAATCCTTCTGCCTCAGTTTCCACATTTAAAAAAAAAATTGACTTTAGGTACCTATTGGAACTTGAGAAAGATGGCTTTTCGTTTAGTTTGGAAAGTTTTGACTAAAACACTTGACTAACATCTTTGACTTTTTTTTTTACTTTTTGACAATTCCATACATACACATATATAATACATCTTTGTCGTGTTCGCCTCCATTGCCCTCTGTGATCTCCCTCCCAATCCTACTGAACCCCTTCTCCCTAACAAGTCCCCCTCCTACTTGTATGCCAAGTAGCTAGCCTGGGCTTCTTGAGACTCTAAAAAATAAAATGAGGGTGTGTAGGGGGTGGGGGCAGGGAGAGTGCAGGTGTGCATGTGCCTCTAAGTTTAAGTATGACTGGCTACATGAACATAGATAGATGGCCGTTATGTACTGGAACACCCCGGCAACTTACCAGAGGCCACACCACTGAAAAGAATGACTCCTCTCCCGCTTCGGTCTTATCTCATAAACACTCCTGAGATAATTAATTTAACAGTAGAAAGACACGTGAGTCCATGCTTGATTGTGTTTGGTTGACTGATTAGGTCTTAGGTAGCCTAGGCTGGCCCAGAACTCGTCATCTTCCCGCCTCAGCTTGAGTCCATGTTTTTATTTTTATTTATTTTTATTTTTTGGTTTTTTCGAGACAGGGTTTCTCTGTGTAGCTTTGGAGCCTGTCCTGGATCTCACTTTGTAGACCAGGCTGGCCTCGAACTCACAGAGATCCGCCTGACTCTGCCTCCCGAGTGCTGGGATTAAAGGCATGTGCCACCACCACCCAGCCGAGTCCATGTTTTTAAAAGCTCATTGATGGTTAGTAGGATCATCTCCTTCTAAGACTTGCTATCTTTAGATCTAGCTCAGAGTCTGAAAGGCATATTAAGAAGCCAGAAATACTTAGTATATTAAGCCACCAAAATATAAAAGGCACGATGGCTTCCAGCCTTGGATCAGAAGTCTTCCAAAATAGGTGGTGGTACATATCTGGAATGCCAGCATTGGGAAGGAAGGAGGGAGGGAGATGGCCAGCTGGAGCAGGGATCTGCCTGGGCCACATAGGGAGATACTGTCTCAGTACAACAAAATGAAATGCCCAATTAGGAAGGTTGGGAAGGGATCGAATTACAGAGCTGCGGAAGAAGAGCTTGAGTTCAAGGTCACCCTCTGCTGCATAGTGAGTTTCAGGCCTGCTGGAGCTCCAGGCCACCGTCCCTGAAACTTGGTAGCTAAGCCCATTTCCCACAAACTTCATATTGCTGCCATTTCCCAGAAGGGTAAAGCTCAGAAAAAAAAAGCCCTCTTATTTCCAAAATTAATTTTATTAAAGGGACAGAATATGTTGCCATGCAGCAAGCAGCCCCCCTCCCATTTCTTCTTTGAAAAGTTTTAAACATTTTTCATTGCATTTATTCATTTATCTTATGTGTCCATGTGGAGATCAGAGGACAACTTGCGGGTGTCAGTTCTCTTCTTACACTATGCAGGTCCCGGGTATCAAATTCTTCTTGTCAGGCTTGGCAGCAAGCGCCTTCACAGCGCTGAGCCATCTTGCTGGCCCCTTTCGAAAGTGTCTTTTTATTTATTGAGTTAGAAGAGTCCCATGGCACCTGTGATGGTGAAGTAACTAACTTTAAAAGGATGAGACATGTACATCTTACTGTTATTATTTTATTGATTCATTTCACTAAGATGGGTTTCCTCCATGTGCCCCAGACCATTCTGGAATCCACTATCCTCCACTTGGGCCTCCCAAGTACTGGGATTCCCAACATTCAGTGCTGTGATGTAGGGATATGGGCATTATTCTTAAAGCCCTTTCAGTGACATCTCTGTGGAACACATCTCTCTGGAGGACCCCTGTCCTTTGTCCATCTTCTCTAGCCACTTTTCCTGGGTCACAGTGGCCTTTGAGGGACCTGGATCTTCTCTCTTGCTTTACATCCACTGTACATGCTGCAGTCCAGGCCCCTCTTGACGGCACTCTTTGGTTTTGTCTCTCCTTGGATTTTGGTCCAAGGAGAGACCTCACCAAAGGGCAGGGTTAGAATCAAAGCTACAAATGCATTCATTCATTTGGTGGCCCCTGGTGTGGCTCACTTCCTTCACAGGGCCACTGATATCAGGATGGGGAGTAAAGAAGGGGGTCGAAATGCCTTCGGAAGGATCTTGGGGTGGTGGTGGTGGTGGTGGTGGTGGTGGTGGTGTGGAGAGATGGCTTAGATGTTAGGAGTACTTGCTGTTCTCCAGGGGACCTGGCCTCCAGGAGACTGGAACTCAGGTATCTCGCGCATGCACACAAACACAGTGGGGTGGGGGGGAGAAGGAGAAAGGAGGGAGGGGCTGTGTGTTCTGGTAGAAGGTGAATGGCTCAAATGGCTGAGGGCCCCATTAATGATCATCCATCCACCCCTCCTCTCCATCCATCCTCCTCCCTTCCAGGGCGCTTAGCTGGGTTCCAGGGAACATTGTGGTGATAGGTGACACAGTTACTACCCAAAGAATGGAGCTTTGGCGTGGCTTTTCCTCTGTTTTACGTTTGTTGGACGAAAGGGGAAGCATCAGACACCACTTAGTGGGTGCGAATGTGTACACCAGTCGGATAGTTTGAGGAATTTGTGCTGCGGGAAAGATGTCTAGGTGGCCACTACTTTGTGAAACCTAACACTGTTGGTTCTGTGATGCATGGGCTGGAGGTTAGATCAAGACCTTTTTGTTCTAGACTCTGATCCCCTCCCCCTCCGTGTCTAACAATGAAACGATTATTTCGCATTGGGCACCTACTATGTGCCCCGCTGTGTGCCTAAGATCTACCCCCTTGGGCGTCCAGTCCCCTTTCAGAACCTCTTCTTTGCATTTGCAACTAGCCTAGATGCATTTCAACCCCAGGCTGCCGGCCTTAGTAGCCTTCCCTGGGCTTAGCTCAAATCTCAGGAAGCGGTAACTGCAAAGGGAGCGGAGCTTCGCGGTTCCTGCCCGCGGGGAAAGGCGCCATGGGGACCAGGGGCCCCGATCCGCTACCGGAGGCGGGATGTAGTGGGAGCCGCAGCTGTCAGTGTCGCACCCAGGGACTGCGCCCCCGCGGGGCCGACCGGGCGCCAGGGCGGAGAGGAGGGGCGGCGAGGGGCGGGGCGCGCGGGGCGGGACGGAGGAGGGGCGGTGGCACCGGCTGGCGGCTCCGGCTGGGCGCGCCGAGAAGTCCCGCTCCGAGAGCCGCGAGCGCCTGGAGTAAGGCGCGCTCGGTACAATCCGGGGAGCGAAGTCCAGAGCGCCAGAGCAAGGGCGGGAGAAAGGGGTGTCTGCGCGTCGCCACCAGGGACCCCTTTCCCTTCTACAATCCAGCCCCGGGTAGCCGGTGGCGCTGGCGGCGTGCCGCCGATGGAGTTCACTTGAGCCGGGAACAGGCGGGAGAGAGAGAGGCAGGCCGGAGCGGAGCTAGTCCCGCGCCCCGCAGAAGCTTCAACCACAGCTTTCCGCACCGCACGCGGGCGACACCCGCGGCCGATCGCCACTCCCGGAGCGTCTCGGTGCCACGCCGCGGCGGGGCCCAGGACCCATCAGATCAGCCTGCGGCGCTGCCGTACAGGCGGCACCCGCTGTCGGGGAGCCCGAGGCGGCCGCCGGGGAGCAGCTTTCGCCGCTGCCGCCGTACGCCCTCCTCCTCCTCCTCCCTCTCCCTCCTCCCTCCCTCCGCACATGGTCTCCTTTGTCCTGTCGCCGCCGCAGCCGCCTCGATCTTAGCTACGCGCGCCGCAGCGGCGGCTCCCCGGCCGCTGCTCTTCAGCTCTGCCAGGTCCCCAGGGCGCACCAAGTTGAGCCCTTGGTCTGAGCCAGCCGGTCCCCCGCGCGCCCCGCAGGAGCCACCAGGAGAGCGCGCGGGCCGGGCCCCCTCCCCATCTCCCCGCCACCCGCCCTGGACTTGGCTGCGTTGGATGTGCGCGCGCGGCGCTGACTCCCGGCTGCCACGGAGGAGCCGGGTGCTGCTGCTGCTGCTGCTGCCGCCGCCGCCGCCGCCGCCGCCGCTGCCGCTGTTGCGGCTCCGGTTCGGATTTGGTTCGCGTGCCTCGGCTTTGAGACTTTGGAGAGGAATTAGCAAAACACACAGACTTGCGGAGCTAGCCGGGCCGGCTGGAGTTGGGCGTTTTCTCTGCTGTGGGTTTTGGTTGCTTTCTCGGGGTGGTGTGTGGTGATCCACCCGGAGGGAACCCGGCGGAGGACCCAAACCATGAACTTGGGGTTGACAAGACCGCGGAACCCCTGGCGACCAGGTAACGTTGTTCCCCCACTCCCCCACCCCTGGGGCGTGGGGTGGGGTGGTTCAATCGCCCGCCGCCCGTGGTTGCGGGGGAGGAGGCAGGGGTCGAGGGGTCTTTTGTTGCGGCCGCCGCCGGGCCAGGGTGGTAACAGGGGCGGGCTGCTGGCGTCTGGCGGGCCCGGCCTCCCTCCCCCACCCCTCCCCCGCTCCCCTTTGTACTTTCCTGGCTCCCTGCACCCGCTGGGCTCGGCCGGTGAGCCACGAGCGCCTTCCCGGGAAGCCCAGGCAGATTGAGACGATTTCCACCTCCAGGAGGGGGACCCATGGTTTCCCGAGGAGATCTACTAGACCCCAAGCTGGGATGCCTGCGTCCGCTTGGGCTAGGACGGGCTCCCTGGCGGGTACTGCCTGCTGACGGGTCACTGTCCCTGCACTGATCTCCCGGTCCCCGCCCTCCGGCTTGTGCGCACGCGGAGCCCAGGGAAGCGAAAGGAGAGCTGGCTGGTGCTGGAACTCACCCGCGCTGAAGTTTCCAAGAGGATTGCCTTTGCTTCTCCTGAAGTCTTTCTCCCGGCTGGTGTGGCGTTGGAGGGCCACCTCGGCGATCTGAGTTTTAAGGGGATCTGGGTGCAGCTCCAGACGTCAGGGACCCACCCGTGTGCAGGGCGGTTTTTCTTTCTTTATTTTTATTCGTTTTCCTCATTCGCCAGTCTGCTTGACTTAACTTTTCTTTCCACGCCAGCTACAGCTTCTAGGGTGTAGAAAGTATTGATACAAAAGGCAAATAACATCCATCCATCCTCCCGTAAAATGCCCCAAAAAGCTTGTTTCTCTGGAAATTCTAGACACGGCCTGTAAGTGTATAAAACACCATCAAAATCCGTCGAGACGAGGAGACGAAATGGCAACTGATATATTAAAATCTGTGCGGCTAAAGGTACAGGGTGCAGGAGAAACGAGGGAAGACACCCGGTGCGTCTTCCACTAGACTCTCCGCACCTGTCTTAGTTGTTGCTAATTTAAAAAGAAAAAGAAAAATTGGCTAGGGAAATGATCCGAGTCATAGAGGGAAATGTACTTTTTTTTTTCCTCTTTAAAGTGAGAAAAAAAAAATGAAAACGTCTCCACGATTAAGGAGCCCAGTGATTTGTCCAAACGATTAAAAAAATATGTGTTTATGTATGTGGAGGGTGTACGAGGAGGTCAGAGGACAACTTTCAGGAATCCGTTATCTCCTGCCACCTTTATGTGGGTGCAGGGGATCGAACTGAATTCATCGGGCTTGGCAACAAACACATTTACCCTGTGAGCCACCACACCCACCCTGTACAAATGATTTTTAAAAGTATTAAGTGAAGGAAAGTTACTTGAAGAAAGTCAAAGGATCTACGTGGAATTTGCACCCATCAAGACTTTGCCTGGGAGACTCTCGAGGAATTTGAATGAAGGTGGTCCAAGAGGCCAGATGGGAAAATGAAGAACCAGAAGGACTCTTTTTCAACCAAGCCACCGAGGCATATATGTGTGTGTACCTTTGGTGTTCTTGCTTTTCCAAAGGAGGTCTTTTGAGACATCTCCTTACCCCAAGGCACGAGAGACAATTCTGCACTTTGTGACTGCTATCAGTAAATTGAAAGGCTCAAAAAGCTTCCATTAGATGGCATTGCTCTGAGCGTCTTGAATATCCGTCAGACGTGTCTCCTTGATAACTGTTGGTCACAGAGCATCATCGGGCCCCTCAGGGTCACTTCGCTATCTACTTGAGGGTGTACTCAGAGCCCAGTGGTGTTCACAAAAGGGGACGGGATCACAGGGGTTGCCACCTACAGCCTAATCCAGCTCTGGCTTCCATACCTAGAGCAACTGAAAACGCATCCTTAGCTCCCCCCAGCTATTATTTTGCCATTTTGGAAGAGCAGTAATTTTTTTTTTAAACCTATTTCTTTATGCCCATTAGACTCAATTTTTCAACTGTTATTTTAACTCTGTAAAATAATTGAAGAGAGAGGGTGTTGCTTGTGTGTGCATGTGTATAGGTTTTTTTTTTTCCTTTCAGAAAATACTAACTCCATTTTAGTTTTGAAGCCATGACTTGTTAATGACCATTCTAAGAACAATTAACGGTGTTTTAAGAGTGATGAAAATCACTCTTTTGAATTGCTGAATGTTAAACTGCAGAACTCACAAGTGTAGAAACCTCATTAATGTTTGGGTAGAGTAACAAACACCTCTGGCACAGCCGAAACCTATGTGCTTTGTCAGATCCTCACGTCTCTGTGCATGTCGGGCAGATCGCTGGGGCTTTGTAACTTAATATTCTTGGACCGTTTGATGCTGAATACCTTCCCCGAGACTTTCTTTGTGGCTCATTTTTATGAAATGCTACTATAACATAATATAATTTCGTTCAGTGTTTCTTATGATGTCAGGAAAGCTATGTGTGTATTTTATTATTCCTGTGAAAGTAGAGGGATGGGATTTCTGTATGATTTTTCACAAGTGAATGCCACTAAATACTTATTTTGAACATTTTTGCCCTTGATCCTATTAATCCTCTGAACCCTCCCCTGCAGAAGGAAGATTAGAATTAAAATAAATGAGAACCAGTCATAATAAAAATAGGTTAGGTCTTTTTATATTCCTGGCCTTGTGAACTGGAACATTTCCCTCAGTTATACACAGAAATATTTCATCTCCATCAATGTAGCATTGAAGAACTACATAGAATATCTTCTTTGTCCCCCAAAGCCAGCCCAAGTTCCCTCGCCCTTATTCCCCATATTTCTTTCTCCCATATTTATTGAACATTCTACGCCTTGCTTTGTCAAATTTATGCATTTCTATATAAAACATGAAAGATAAGAGTTTTCTCATTAGGGTTACACATCAAACACAGCACGAATGTAGGTTGACCACTAATGTTTCAAAGAGGTGTCTTCAAACCAGAACAGTGAGCTTGCTCAATTTTACCATTTTTCTAAGTCTTAGAAATAAGCAGTAGATCGTGAACATTACCGTCTCTTTCACGAAACTGACTCACTGTTTATTTCCCGGAACATTAGTATATGATTTCAATTGACTTTAGTCTTGCTGTTTAAACAGGCTATTGACTTCCCTCACGCCAGTGTAATAATTAGCAGACATGATCTCTGGAAAACATGAAAAGGAAGTAATCCTGGTGACATAGTGGTGGCCAGGTTTTGAGCAGGGTCAGCCCTCATCTGCAACACTGAGGTTGGCCTGGTTACTGTGAGAAACCCTGAACATCGGCGTCATCAAATACATCTTTTAAAACAAATGAATTTCTCGGGATACTGGTTGACACTTTAGTGAGGAAAAGCTTAATGTCCAAAAATACCCATTTCTGATGTGTGGAAGAAAATTGAAAAAAACACAAAAATCTGGTGACCCCCCCCCCCAAAAAAAAAAGCCATTTCCAAAATAATGATCTGTCAACAGAATTGGAAAATCATTTGTGAATGAACCAAATTGCCTTGTGGACCATTTTGTAGAAGTATGTTTTGCACAGATAATATGTCTAATAAGGACACATTCTGAAAATCAGATTTTTTTTTTCTTTCCCCCAGTAAATAGCTGCCATGCAGACCTTCTCCAACAGTCAAGCAGCACCACCTTATGGAGGATTTGGGGAAATTACTGACTCTTCTCTTTTCCTAAAATATTGTCTATTGATTTAAAATCATAGCAGCCAACGATGCCATGGGTGATGGTCTTCACTAACAGTCTTAACGCCTTCTTGTTTTTCAGGGATCAGATGCTAGCTCTGAAAAACTCTTCAACACTGTTCTTGTAAACAAAGGTAAGACCCTCCCCCTCTATTATTCTAAATGTTTGGCTTTAAAATGAATATGCATCTCGTTGTCATTGTCCAGGAAGAAAGAGAAAAGGAAAATCCATGTGGTCTTTTTGTCTTTCACATTTTGCGCCTTTGCTCACTGTGGAATCTGGATGTTTTTGAGAAGCGGGAGAGAAAGTTCACTTTGAAAGAACGTACTGATTCCCTGTTTAAATTGGTCGGTGGTGTTAATTTCATGTAGGCAGCTGCAATAGAGAAGAATGTTTTTACAATGTCTCGATTGTGGGTTATCAACTTCCCGGCCGTCAGAGTGCTATCGATAGTCTATGTGTACCTCAGATGGTAATAACCAGTAGGGTATTTAGTATTCACGGCATTATAGCCACAAGCCAACCCTTCTTCTGCTCTGGGCTCTCGGTAAAGTTAATGAATGTGCAAGAGGGCAGAGTTTAAATACGCCCTTCCCCATTTATTTCTTCCAAACCTCAGTCTATAGAGTAAGAGAGGCTAATGATGCTGAGGTACATCCAGGGAAGGCTCGCCCTAAAGAACTACCAGTTATTTAGGCTTCTCAGCGGTCTTCATTTGCAGCAGTGTCTTTAGACACGATGGAATTTAGGGGAATCTCCATGCATTGGCTCCAAAGAAGGGTGTAAGCTGAAAGGTACAAATTATACCAACCCACCTTCCCCTTCCCACCGTAGAACCTGACTTAGGGGCTTGTGGGAGAATGGCCAAAGAAAGGCGTGCTGGCCTGTGGTAACCTCTGTTGCATTAAGGATGCTTGGGAGCTCTGGACCGGCCCTGGACCAGGAGTTAGGTGCCCACGGGGTGAAATGGGAGACTATTTCAGCAGACAGTTTATTTCATTTTTCATTTTATTTTTTTAATTTTTGTTTTTTTCTGCTTACTAGTTAGTAAGACATTTCTGTGTACAGTTATTTTGTGCTCTGCGATTATTTTGAAATTGAACCTACCTTGTCTCTAAATAGTACATTATATTTAAAGTTGTCCCCGGGGTCTGTGTGCTTATAAGTTTGCTGGGACTCCCAGAATTAATGTCATATTGAATATGATCTTGTATTTTCATTGCATGATGCGATTCCAGCTTTATATTCCATCATATTTTTTAATGGCCTGAGAAGTTTGTATAAATTTGTTATGTATAATGCTGAAAGCCCAATAAAAAGCTGATGTGGGTGCTTGACAGCACATCTCCCTCAAGGGTAGGAATGTGTGATTGTTTTCTGACCCTGTGATTGAGAGGAAAGAATTAGTGGGCCTTGGAGGTGTCCTTGATAAAAAGGAAAGGTGACAGGAGAGGAAACCGAGGCAGGGCAGGTCACTACCCAAAGCAGTTTCTAGAACTCTCTGACCTCCCCTACCCAGGCACATACACCTCCAGTCCCCGAGGACAGTGTGTTTCTTCTGCTAACTTTGCAACAGCCCTTTCTAAGCTGGCTCTGGGTTTGGCTCTTAACTGCAGCTTGAGAAGGAGAAAGACGCAGCTTGACGGCTGAAGAGCCCCCTTCTCTCTCTCCTTCCTGTCTCTTCGCTCTTTTTCCCATCCCACCCCACCCTTGAGTTTCCAGCGCAACACTTCCCATATTCTTATCTTTGTTTACTTCCACTGAGCGATGTGTGGCATCTATTTGGCAGCGAACAGTCATGCCCCTGACCGGGTGCCTTTCTTCTGAGCTGCTTTTCTGAGAGTAGTGAGGGGGTGATTCCAGTTGCCTTGAAAGGATTAAGGTTTCTTTGTGTATACTAAAATCAACACAGGCTTTTCTCCTAAGCTTTGCTTGGGAAACGTACACAAGCATTTTAGTTGATGACGGATTATTCCTTCGCCCCTTATTTCCATCAAAATGGCCTTTCTTTCCTCCCCTGGAGTTTTCCCCTTAATGCCTTATGCTAATTCCTGTCGGTAGCAAGAATGACAAGCGCCTGAATCGGTGTGCCAAGTACAGGTGTTGGCGAAGTAGACTGACTACCTGGTACTCACAGCCCCTTCCTCCCTGGAGAGGGAGATTGAGGGCTGCCAGGGATCACAAACAGCGTCAGCATAGTTTTCAAACTGCTAAATATCAGAAAAACAACTACCAAAAAAAAAAAAATCATTGTGTGACATTGATGTCAGTAACTCCGGGGAAGCAGGTGCGTGAGCCTCACTAGGCTCGTGTGGCTTGGTGTCTGTCTTTACTCCTAGTAGTAGCAGTAGTGCTGACTAGAGACATGATTGGCAGGTCCTTCATCTGTCATCTCTCACGTCAGGTTCAAGTAAGCTGGCTTGCTCGCCTAAAAGTCAGTCCGGCCTCTGTGTATACACAAGCACACGCGCACACACACACACACACACACACACACACACACACACACACACACACACGTGCCCTGTTTTAAAGCTTTGCAAGAAAGGACAGGTTGACACCAGGTAACAGACACAGCTGGGAAATTCTTAAAGACCTTCTCCTATGGAACAGTTTTAGCAAGGGTGTTCGGGAGTCTCACATTGGCACCCTTCAGAGCCAGATGTTCAAAGCCACATATCACCCCCTCTCCTTCGCAGGAGCCTGCCAGTCTTCTGGTCTCAGAGTAGCAGGCTTAGCTGGGAAGGTTATGCCTCCAAGCCTGGTGGTCTAGTGGGTGGGCAGATTTGGTCCATAAAATTTCACTGTTGGAGGGCAGTGGTAAACTCAGAAGCTGATTGGGCCAGGGACTGGGGAGTTGGCAGCTTTGGTGTTGGCCTGCTCAGCTTGGAGACAGAGCCCCAGGCTGTAACAGCAAGGGGCCGTGGCGCAAGTCCAGCCCTCTGCTTGTGAGCTTGAACAAGCCATTTAGCGTCTGCAGGTCAGAATTTTCAATCCTCCGTAAATCTAGTTCTGGGCCAGCATCTCCAGTTGGGATAAAGCAGTTAATTGGCAAGGGGCATGGGTTGGAACAGACAGGGGTATGGTGAATATGTGTTTTCTGTAACTTACCAATTGATTTGTATTTAAATGTTCCTGTGTTATAGATACAATCCTATTCAGTGGAGTAGGACCCACATAGGTGTTCCAAAATGTTGCTTCTTTTGATGCCTTTTATTTCCATTTTTACAACAAGTTAATCAGGTGGCGTGTGCTTGCTTATACACACAGCATACCCTATGAGAAGGGAGCCTTTCAAGAGAGGCATGGAGTCTGAGCCTGCAAATTGGAAGGATTATCGCTGTAGATTGAAAAAAAATAGCTCAACTTTAATCAAGGTCATGGTTGCCTTATCTAATCTTGATGTGTTTAAATGTTTACAGGATATTCATGTGAATTTTATGAATCCTTCTGTCTTTGTGATTCAACCATCTGCCAAAGGAAAAATTAGTTTTCCCATTGAGACAGAAGCAGGGAGAGACTGACTTACTTATTGCCCTTGTGTTGGGAGCTGAACAGCTATGAGAGCAGTAGGCTCTGTAACTCCCCAGCTTCTGGAGCGTGTTGTGCTTAAGGGAGCTTCTGGGAGCAGGGGAGAGAGCTTACTAGGTAAAGTTCTTGCCTTGGAAGCATGAGGACCTGAATTTGGATCTCCAGAACTTTCTTTAAAAGCCAGATATGGTGGTCAACTCCTGCAGACCCAGCAGTGGGGAGGCAGAGGCAGGAAGATCCTTGGGACCCACTGGCTAGCCAGCTTAGTCTCCTTGGTAGCTTTCAGGAAGAGAGATCCTGTCTCAAAAAAAAAAAATCAAGATAGAGGGCCTGTGAGATGACTCGGCGGATAAAGGTGCTTTTCACTTAGGTGTAGCAACCTGAATTCAATGCCTTGAATTCATGGAAAGCTGGAAGTAGAGAACCAGTTCCATAAAGTGTCCA
>CABHPQ010000239.1:0-33685 GCA_902168405.1 Peromyscus aztecus
GGAATCTGATTTGTATTGGCCAACTACTCTTCAGCATGGGTCCTGCCCTGGAGTGTGGCTCATATGCCAATGTCACTTCATTAAATAAAGCTGATAACTGCTCTCCTAGCAGCTGTCATTCATGAATACCTTCTTGACTAGGACTTGGTACCCACGTCCATTCCTTCATGCTGGGATCTTTGTCTCGCTTGAGCTTGTGCAGGCCCTGTGTGTGCTGTCACAATCTCAGTGAGTTCATACGTGGCTTTGCCCTGTTGTGTCTGGAGAGTGCTGTTCCCTTAATTGCCCGCCGCCGCCACCTCTGGTTCTTATAATCCTTTCTGGTTCTTCTTCTGCATAATTCCAGAGCCTTTGGGGATGGTTCTGATGAAGGCATCTTATTCAAGACAGGGCACTCTAAAGTCTCTCCCTCTCTGCACATTACCCAGTTGTAGGTCCCTGCGTTAATTAGCATCTACTTCAAGATGAATTTTCTCTGTTTAGAGTTGAGTGATGCAATGGTTGATGAGTATAGGAATATGCTCATTAGGAGTATTAGGAGTCATTTTATTGATGTGTTAATTTAGCAGAATAGTATGTTCTTTGTGTGTTCTCTGTGGCCCATGAACTGCGTGATGAAGAGTTTAGGAATCTGTCTAGTTTCAGATTCTTGACTTCAATAATGATATCAGTATGGTTTCCATCTCATGATGTGGTGGTATTGTGTTCCCCAAAATATTGTGCACCCTAATAAACTTATCTGGGGTCAGAGACAGAACAGCCACTAGATACAAAGTCTAGAAAATGGTGACACACCTTTAATCCTAGCATTCCAGAGGTAGAAATTCCTCTGGATCTCTGTGAGTTCAAGGCCACATTGGAAACAGCCAGGCATGGTGACTCACACCTTTAATCCCAAGAAGTGAGCCTTTAATCCCAAGAAGTGAGCCTTTAATCCCAGAGAGTGATAGCAGATAGCAGAAAGGTATATAAGGCGTGAAGACCAGGAACTAGAAGCATTTGGCTGGTTAAGCTTTCAGGCTTTCAAGAAGCAGTTCAGCTGAGACCCATTCTGGATGAGGACTGAGAAGCTTCCAGTCTGAGGAAACAGGATCAGCTGAGGAACTGGTGAGGTGAGGTAGCTGTGGCTTGTTGTGCTTCTCTGATCTTCCAGCATTCACCCCAATACCTGGCTCCAGGTTTGATTTTATTAATATGACCTTCTAAGATTCCTGCTACATCATGAAGTAGACTTAACTCAAATCATGATTGGTTTAATTAATACCACTATTGCACTGGTGGGCATATATGATAGACGGGTCATTTTATAATAGCTTGCAGGGTTTGTAGCTGAGTGAGATAGATGATTATGTTTCTCCTCTGGTAGCAAATACAGCATCTTCTAGCACTATGAATGTTATTTAGTAGGGATTTAGTCTCCAGTTGAGTACCATCTTGATATTTTTTCTGTGTTCCTTGTTATAAATACATGGTGTCTTAAGCAACAGGATACCATCAAGTTGTGGAGGGTACTCAGTAGCATTAATAATAGCCTATATATAGTGTTTGGTGGGACTATGGGATCATTTTGGTCACTGACTAGTAAAGATATAACCAATTTCTGGTACTGTTGGTTTTATCTGGTAGAATATGATGCCTAATTGGGGTTTGTCTCCCCAATTATATAGTGACTCCATTTAAATTCCTTGTATATATGGTTTAGGAAGCTTCTACAGTAGTAGATTTTCATATGGCTTTTCAAAGGGCCATTAAATTGGTTATTCCTCTCGTTTTCCCTCCTCTGGCCTGCCTTTCAATTTCCCTCCTCATTTAATCCCCCTACTCTAGTTTCTCATTTATTCTTTTATAATACTGTATTTTGTGTCCCCTTCATAGGAGGACCTCTGCTTCCTCCTGTTCCCTCACTAGCTGCCTAACATCTGTGGGTAGTATAAATAAAACACATATTTAAAGCATAAAAGCTAACACCTACCTATAAGAGAAACATGCAATATTGGGCTTTTAGAGTTTGATTTACCTCCCTTGGGATGATTGGTTCCAGCACCATCCATTTACCTGCAAATTTCGTAATTTTTTTTTTTTTTACAACTGAATAGCATCCCATTATGTCAATGTTCCAATTTGCATTATGCATTCATCAATGGACATTTAGGTTGTTTCTGTTTCCTGTGTATTGTGAACAGGGTAGCAGTAAACATAGATGAGCATGTATTTCTGTATGAAAATGTAGAGCACTTGGGGTTTGTGGCTGAGAGTAAGGTAGCTGGTTCACGTGATAAATCTATTTCTAACTTTTTGAGGAGACTCCACAGTGATTTCCATAGTGGCTGCACCAGTTTGCAATTTTCACCAGCAGTCAATAGTTTTTCCTTTTCTGAATGTAAGATATATTTTTACAGTAGCATGAGAGTTGGTTTAGACCCAGGGACTGGATAGTGAGAATATTCACTATGGCTTCAAGATTTATGCAGCTGAAAGATAAAGACCCAAATAACAGAAAAAAAAAAACCTCTTACAAGTAATACTAAGAAGCTGAGGAGTCTCTGAGAGCAGCTAAAGGCAGAATCCTGTGAAAGCTAGCAAAAATACCAAGAAGTTGAGGAAAAGTAGAGAAGCTGAAATAAGAGTCTGTAAAAAGGCAAAGAAAGACCTTAGAGTACTACTACAAGGGGAACAAGTCTGGGTCACTGGATGAGTTTGGGAGAGCCACCAAATGTTAACAAGCTGAGAGTACTTTCATACAGAATTTGAGTTGAGGCTCTGGTCAATGGGCAGGCTTTAAACCCTGGGCAAGAAACCTCTGCTTTGACTTTTATGATAAGCTTGGAGCTATACACTCTAGTTTTGGGATGTAGAGTTAAAAGCTTCAGGACTGGAATTCTAGTTGTGAGCCCCTGGAACTCAAGGCCATGACATTAAGAAGCTGTTCCTTGCCTATATTTGATTTCTGTCTGGACAGAACTAAAGAACCATGAGTCAGTTATTTCAACAAAATAGGGTCTATCAGCTGGAATGGTCAGAAAAGACACTTTTAAGAAGTAATAACTGAAAGGAAGCCTAAAGGACAAAATTCAGGACAAAGAAAAGTATATCAAAGGGGAAACTAGAGGATAGAATCACATATTTAGCTACATTTATTATTAAAAAATAAAGTTTTATTTCCTATTTATGACTAGATGATATGCATATTTCTATGGTTCAAAAGAAATGTTGTTTACCAAAAGAGCACTAATTATACATCCAATGACACGGTACTCACTGATATGAAGCAACAAGCAATAAATGGTGGCATTTCAATAGGAAGACTCAAGACATGATTGAGGCTTAAATGATTGTGGCTAGAACCTGCAGAAAAGCAAACACTGGAAACCTGAGGAGAGAGAAAGAAATAGTAGTGACTCTTGTGCATAGATAGGATGATAGACTCAAGGCCCACTCCAGGAAAAGGAACCTATACCCAACACTGCATGAGTAACCAAGAACCAGAGACTAGATAGCCCAGAGACCTAGGGTAAAACCAAACACTAATGGGCTAAAAAAAACAATAAAATGATTCTCAATGATATTCTGCTATACTCATAGATCAGAGCCTTATCCAGGCACGATCAGAAAGGCTTCCTCTGGCAGCAGATGGAAACAGATGCAGAGTCCCATAGCCAGACACTATGAAGAGAGAGTCTAAATTGGAGGTCTTCCTCAAATCCCTCTGCTCAGAGCTCTGGGAATCCTGTGGAAGAGGAGGTGGAAAGATTTTAAGAGTCAGAGAGGATGGAGGATACCAGGAGAACAAGGACCTATGAATCCGCTAAGCAAGGTACATATGCACTCATAGAGACTAAGGCAGCAAGCACAGGGCTGACCTGGATCTATACCAGGTCATCTGGGTATATATTATAGCTATTAGCTTAGTATTTTCATGGGACTTCTAACCAAGAGAAAGAGTGGGTTTCTGACTCTTTTGCCTGAACCTGGGATACTTTTTTTTCTTTATTAAGAATTTTTTTTTATTCATTTTGCATACCAACTACAGATTACTCTCTCTTCCCTTCTCTTGCCTCCCCAGCCTATTATTCCTGGCTGAGTTTGCTTCTTTTTGTTCTAGAGCTTTCAAGTATACTGTTAGTTGCAAGTGTGAGATTTCTCCAACTTCTTTATATAGGCATTTAGTGCTACAAAATTTCCTTTTAACACTGCTTTCATAGAGACCCGTAAGTTTGGGTATGTTGTACATTCATTTTCATTGAATTATACTAAGTATGTAATTTCATTATTTCTTTATTCCTTGACCCATTGGTGATTCATTTGAGCATTGTTCAGTTTCCATGAATTTGTAGGTTTTCTATAATTTGTGTTGTTGAATTCTAACTTTAAGCCATTGTGGTCTACTAACATACAAGCCGTTTTCTATTTTTTTTTTATCTGTTGAGATTTGCTTTGTGATCAAGTATGTGGTCAGTTTTAGAAAAGGCTCTATGAGGTGCTGATAAGAAGGCATTAGGGTGTTAAGGTGGAATGTTCTGTAAATATCTATTAAGTTCATTTGAGTCATAACATCTGTTAGACCTCTTATTTCTCTGTTAAGTTTCTGTCTAGCAGACCTGTCCATTGGTGAGAGTGGGATGTTGAAGTCTCCCACTATTAGTGTGGGAGGTTTGATTGCAATTTTAGCTTTAGTATTGTTTCTTTTACATGTGTGGGTCCTCTAGTATTTGAAGCATAGTTGTTCAGCATTGAGGCTTTATCTTGGTGGATTTTTCCTGTGATGAATATTTAATATCCTTCCCAATCTCTTTTGATAGATTTTAGTTTGAAATCTATTTTGCTAGATATTAGGATATCTACACCAGCTTGCCTCTTAAGTCTATTTGTTGGAAATTTTCCCAACCTTTTACTCTGAGGTAGTGTCTGTCTTTGAAGTTGGGATTTTTTTTGTATGCAGCAGAAGGTTGGATCTTGTTTTCGCATCCATTCTATTAGTCTGTGTCTTTTTACAGGTGGACTGAGTCCATTGATATTAAGGGATATCAATGACCAGTGATTGTTAATTCTTGCTATCTTTTGGTAGTAGTGTATGTGTATTTCCCTTCTTTGGGATATGCTGCTGTGGGGTTATCTATTGCCTGTGTTTTCATGGTTGTATCTAACTTCCTTAGGTTGCAGTTTTCCTTCCAGTGCTTTCTGTAGGGCTGGATTTGTGGATAGATATTGTTTAAATCTGATTTTGTCTTGGAATATCTTATGCACTCTGTCTATGATGATTGAAAGTTTTGCTGGGTATAGTGGTCTGGGCTGGCATCCATGGTCTCTTAGTGTCTTGCTGTTGTAGAACCATTAAATGCTGGTGGTGCCATATGTTGTCGTATGCACTTTTGCAATGGTATCTATCCATCTCTTCCTCCAGTTGGTGCAAGAGGTGTATGTGGCTGAGGAAGCTACTCTTGTTTCAGTCTGTGCTTGCTGTGTCTGTGTCTCAGGGGGCCACTCTTAGTCCAATCGGAGCTCTTTGTCTAATTGGAACTATTGGATTCTATGTCTCAGGGAGCCACTCTTGGTTCGATCACAGTTCTTTGTCCACTCAGAGCTGGTAGATTCTGTGTCTCAGGGAGCAGCTGAGGTTGCACAGGGTAGGTTTGGGGTAGGGAGTGGGTCTTGTAGCTTGCAGGGTCTGGTAAGGGTGCTGGTGGCGAGGCCTGCCTGCAAAAGTCTTCCCTGCTGGCCTGCAACTGGGGCAGCAATGGGTAGGGGTGGGGTGGGCACAAGTTGTGCCCCAGGGCCTAGGTCCTAGAGGCAGGACTCTCTGGGTGGAGAAGAGTCACTCATCTTGCACCTGGGACTCGTTTCCTCCTATCGGGTTGCTGTGTTCAACTTCAACATGAAAGTTTTTGCTTCATCTTATTATGTTTTATTTTTTCATGTCTGGTTGTTATCTCTTAGAAGCCTGTTCTTTTCTAATGAGGGGTGAAAGGGAGTGGAGAGGAACTGGGAGGAGTAGAGGGAGGGAAAACTCTAATCGGGATATATTGTACAAGAAAAGGATCTCTTTTCAACTAAAAAAAATAAATTAAAGAAAGAAAGAAAAATTGGTTCATTGTAATCCAGGTGTTGTGGTGAAGAGGAAAACTTGGAGAGATATTCACCTTGAAAATCAGACAAGCAGATTCATGGTACATTTGTTCAAAATCTTGGAGCTATGCTTAATTTCTTCATCTAGTTCAGTAGTGAGACATGCAGGGGCTGCCTGTGATGTGCTTTCTAATTTATCCAGCTTTCTATCTACTAAGTTAACCTTCCTACCATCTTCTCTTGCCTGAACTAAGCCACTCTTGTCTGACTAAACTACATCTCTACATAATGCCTGGAATAGTGTTTTTTGGTTTTGTTGTTTTGTTTTTCTGTGAAACCCTAGCTGTCTTGAAACTTGCTCTGTAAACCTGCCTCTGCCTCCCAAGTACTGGGACTAAAGGTGTGAGCCACCACGGCCTGGCTGCCTGGGATAGTCTTATAAAAACAAATAAGATATGGCATATATATCTTTGCTGAAAAGTTTTTGCTAATGTTCTTTTAAATTTAGAAGAAAATTCAAATTTTTTATCCTATCCCAAAATTTTTTCACAAGCATCCTGCCTTTTTCTTCCTCTGAGCCTTTTACAAGGACTCATGTCAGTACATTCTAGCTACTCCCGTATATTTCTAACTTTGTGGAATTTATGGGGGTTATGGAGGTGGCTCTGGGTTCTATTTGATTTAAATATTTCTCACCGTCTTCACACAGCTTTCTCCTTTTTTTCTACACTGGCCTTTAAATATATAATGGAGGCTGTTCTTGACCATCATATTCAAAATACCAGTCCAGCCACACAATATTTATTACCAAATTGTCTTGTTTTCTTAGTTTTATTTATGTGAGATCACTTTGTTTAGGAATGTATGTTTTGATTTGCCGTCTTCCTCTGTCAGGATTCTAAGCACCATAAGAGCAGAGGTTCTGTTTATCTTGTTCCTACCATGCCGTGAGAACCTGAAACCCACTCCTATTGGTATACATGTTAGTTGAATAAGTGAAAACAAGGGATGCTTAAAACTTGTAACTTGTTTATGTGAAACCAGGAAAGTGTATTTTCAAGTAGTTTCTCGGGAAGAACCTAGAGTAGCTCTGCCTTGAGAATGAAGAAGTAACAACTAGCAACTACTTATTAATCAAATAAACCAAAGGGACTCACTGACATAAGACAGAGAATTATAATGAAAACAAAGGAGAACACATCCAAGATGATTCTAATCATCAGTCAAAATTAACTCAGACAGATTCCAGATTTTACACTAAGTAGTTTTCTACAGGGTGTTAGTAATTAGCAAAGCTTGCTCTATGGCTTGGGATAATTCTGTGCACAAATTTGTTTGTCGTTTATCTGCTGCTCTTCTGGCATTTTCCCCAATATTATTTTGATCTCATTACGATGCATTTATTTTCAATGTGGGCCAACAAGGAAGTGTGAACTGCTCCCCTGGAGTAAATTAAGCACTTTTGGAAAGTTTATAGTCTGTATTTGGAAGCGCTGGTGTATCACTTATGGAGTAAGCAACCTTAGCCTCCCTTTACACACACAGGCTTTTCCATGGTCCTCGAGCCCTGAAGACTCTTCCAGCTGCATCCTTGTGCACCAGCTGGTGTGTGTCGCAACACCTCCTGCCCTGAGATCCTGAAAAACCTACCAGAAGAAATGAGTTATTGTGTACCACGGAATCATTTCACACTGCCAAACACTTCATTGGTTTGTTTTTGCGACAGTCTCTCTGAAGTCCAGACTGAGCTGGAACTCACTGTGTCTGTAGTTCAGACTGGCTTCAGACCCACAGTGTTCTTACCACCTCAACTTCCCGAGTGCTGGGGTTACATCCTGAAAATTATCAAGGACCTAAAGAAAGGCTTGTTTTGTGACTTTTGTTTGAAGGTACTAATCATAGTATAAATGGAAATGATATTCTTGCAAGAGAATGGAAAATTAAATGACATTGCTATTGCACAGTATTGCTTAAAATGTGGTTTTCTGATTTTTCTGGTTTCTGCAGGTAATCTAAGTTAAACTAGAAGTTTGAAAAATAAGATCCACATATGAGAGAGAACATGCAGCATTTATTTGGGTTACCTGTTCAGTATAACTTTTTTCATCTTTATACCTGTAAGTTTCATAATTTCTTTTTTCTTTACAGTTGAATAAAATGCTATTGTGTAAATGTATCATATCTACATTATCCATTCATCTACTGGTAGACATTTGGACTGATTATATTACCTAGCTATTGTGAATATAGCAGCAGTGGACACAGATAATCAAGTGTCTCCTTAATAGGATATAGAGTCTTTGGGTATCTATGTCCAGGACTGCTACAGCAGGGTTGTATGATAATTCTATAGTTTTTTTTTTATTTCAGAAAATTCCATGATGATATTTATAGTGTCTTTAGCAGCTTACACTCTCATCAAAGGTGAATAAAAATTTCCTTTTCTCACATCCTTGCCAATGTTTGTTCTCTTTTGTTGTCCTGACAGTGGCCAATTCAACTGTGGTGATAATCTCAAGTGAATTTTAATTTGCATTTCTTTGCTGATTAATTACACTGAATACTTCAAAAACATTTAAAAATTATTTCATTTCATTTGTTTTGTGTGTTTATGTGAGTATATTCCATGTGTGGGCACCATTAGAGGCCAGAAAAGTGCATCAGATTCTCTGGAGCAGAAGTAACATGTGATTGTTTGCTGTCCAATTTGAATATTGGGAACCAAATCAGACCCTCAGGAAGAACAGCAAGTGCTTTTATCCACTGAGAAATCTCTCCAACTCTTTGAAAACGCTTTCTTTCTTTTTATATTTTTTTCATTTATTGAAAATAATTTTTTTTCTCACACAATATCTCCTGATTATAGTTTCCCCTCCCTCTACTCCTCCCAGTTCATCCCATCTGGATCCACTACTTTTCTCTCTCTCATTAGAAAAGAACAGGATTCTAGGAGACAACAACCTAACATAGCAAAATAGAACATAATAAGATAAAATGAAAAACATCACATCCAGGCTGGGCAAAACAAGTAAACAGGAGGACAAGAGCCTCAGGGCAAGCACAAGAATCAGAGACCCACCCATTCATTCACACACTTAGGAGTCCCATAAAGGCACTGAGCTGAAAGCTGTAGTGTATAGAGAGGACCCGGTGCAGATTCGTTTAGGCCTTGTACTTGCTGCTTCAGTCTCTATGAGTTCGTATGAGCCTTGCTCAGCTGATTCAGAGGGCCTCTTTTTCTTGGTGTCCTCCATCACCTCTGATTCCTAAAATATTTCTGCATTCTTTCCTGCAGAGTGCCTTGAATCCTAGATGGAGAGATTTGATGGAGACATCCCTTTTAGATGAGTGTTTCAAGATATATTTCTCTGCACAATATCTGGTGGTGGGTCTTTGTATTTGTTCCCATCTACTACAGGAGGAAGCCTCTCTCATGATAGTTGAATAAGGTACCAATCTGTGAGATGAATATCATTAGGAGTCATTTTATTGTTGCTTTTTTTTAGACCAGTAGAATTTGGTTTTACTGTAGGTTTCTAGTTTCATTCTTCTATATGTGGATACCCAGAATTCCCACCACCATGTATTGAAAATAATTCCTTTCCTCCAGTATATACTTTTGGGATCTATATAGAAAATTGGGTATGTTAGAATCCTAATGTGAATTCATCTGGACCTGGGTTTCATTTAACAGGACTTTTTAAAATTACTGCTTCAAACTTCTTGCTTGTTTTATGTCTGTTTCTTTCTCTCATCTTGGTTTAACTTTGGCAGTTCAGAAGTATCCACCTATGTATCCATTTCTTTCAGGTTTTTGAGACTTGGTGGAACATACATTTTTAAAGTATTCCTTCATGGTTTTCTGAACGATTTTGGTATCTGTTGTGATGTCTCCTTGATCATCTCTAATTTTATTAGTTTGAGTCTTCTTGTTTTCTTTTACTTTACTTGGCTAAGGAATTGTCAGTCTTGTTTCTCCCTACAAGACAACCAGTTCTTTATCTCACTAGCTATATTGCTTTAAAATAACATCAGATTTACATATTTCTTTACATTACTATTCAAACATAATTCAGAACATGAGGACAAAAAGAATGTGTCATATGACATGACTGCAAAGTTAAATAAAGTTAAATGCCCCTGAACCACATTGGCTCCATATGTATATGTAACAAATACAATCTTCACATTCATTCTTGAGGGGAAAGTTATCACTGTGTGAAGTCATCAGGAATGCAGCCCTTTCAGTATTTCAGAGAACTTCTCATCTTTAATGCTCAAGTCCTATTTCAGTCCCTGTGTGCTAGCTAGTCCAGTGTTGAAACAATTGGGAAAACAAATATTTCTTATACAGCTTTCATTTATACAACTATGACTTATTTTAAGAAGACAATCTCTAATGTGCTTTTCTGAAGGAACAGATGGTCTTGGGCTCTGTCTTGTTTTTGATCAGATAACACTTTTAGGGTTCCCAACATCATGGAATATGTTTGACTTCTTTTCTCTTTACAGGCATGGGAGCTCTTAGATGGAACTCAGCTGGAAGCCATCTACCAGAAACCCTAAAAATTGTTGGAGTTGGGACACAGTAAATTAATTCTTCATTCTTTAATGAAGAACTTGCTCTGCCTCAAACTGCTTTTTGTTAAAAAATTTTAAAACAGCACAATAAAAACAACAAATGAAATGTTAAGACCCCCCCCCCAAAAAAAACCCCACACAGTTTGGACCATAATTTATCCTCACTTTAAAAAGAACTACTACAATTGAAAACTTGGAAACTATTACTATTCCAAATGAAAGCTGTTTCTGTCAAACACTAGGGATGCAATGTGTTAAGACAGGTTTTCTCAAATTGCTTAGTATATATACTCAGCATGGACTTCCTATTCTCAATGCTGCCAATTTAAACATTTAAATAAATACAGCTTGGAAAGCTTGTGTGAATAAGAGCCTTATTATCTAAGCTGTTTATTTTATGATGTCCATCTCTTTCCTAATTCATAGTTTAAATATACACTTTCCCCCTGTTTCTCCAACTTCATCCACCAGGACTGTTGCTTATATTTATAGATATTAAAATGTCACTCAAGTTCTGTTATGCTTGTTTTCACATTTCTGTTATCACATCCATTGAAATAAAAACTATAAAAATGTAAAAAAGCATTTCTTTATTTGATTCATGTGTGTACTTAGAATTATATGCATATTTTTTGTACCCAGGAAGAAGATATTTTCCCATAACAATGCACCCAAGTTTTTTAATTCAATTTCAAAAAATCATAATTGATTTTCAATATAAAAGTTTCTAAACAGGATCTGATTATGACAACAGCAATGTAATGTTCTTGTCATAATTGGTGTTAATTGTCCAATAAATATTAAAGGTATTGGTATTAACCACAATAAACATTAAGGGTATGAGTACCAACCAGAAGAAAAAGGTATTGACTCCTTGGAACTGTCCTTTATAAATAAATATAATAGCAACTTTAGTGCAACCCCATTGGATAGTTATTTTGTGATTCAAAGGAAAGATACAGAAAGAAAATATAATTTTGGTATTCATGAATTGGGCTCTGTAAGGTAACTTTGGAGACTAAATACCCAGAAAATGCTTTTAAAATCTAAGATATGCAAAATTCCCCTCTATTTCCTGACATATTGTTGATAGTCAGATTTTTCCCTCTAAGGAAATAAAATGGCCAATTCACATAGGTAGTGGATCCTGAGCTAGTTTGTCTTTCTGGAATAATCTAAATTCAGAACATGTAAGTCATCAGTGCATTTTCATGCTAGACCATAAATGCCACTGAGTTCTCAGTAGCAAAACAGCTTATAAATTATATCTCAAAAATGGGAAAAATGCAATTAGATCTATGCATTCAGCCAAGTTTTCTAAATCTACTTAAAACTAATATTCCTTTAGAATTTCTTCTAGCTGCATTGCAAGTTGAGAATTAAAACCTGAACTTTGCACCTAAGAAACAAGTGCTTTCACTGAGCTACACCGGAAGTTCAAGTGTGTGACTCATCATACATAATTGTGTGTCGTGGCACTTTCCTGTGTCGCCAAAATTTGAAACAACAGTAAGATAATGACTCCCACTTAAATGGTTAGAGGCAAACAAAGCACAACAAAATATCCCATGGCTAGGAGAGGTTAAAAAGTCCACAGAATGCACAGCTGTTAGGGCTAAATTTGAGGGTACCTGCTTTCAGGAGGTCGCATTCCCGGTGCCCAAAACTCCTCACAGAAGCTTCACAGAGGCCCTTCCCAAACCACAAAAGCCTCATATTCAGACATTTAAAAGCTCTGTGTTTAAGTGAAAACAGTGCTTAGGCACCTGGGAAGAGATAGGATTCTAAGTGTGCCTATAGATTTGGAATGTGAGAAAGGAAATCCTGGATCACAGGTAGTCAGGCTGAGAGAAATTACAAATTTAAGATAGAAATGGAATAATAAAAATCCTAGTTCTGACAATTCTACTATTGTCAAGATTAATGGCTATTGGGGTGAATGATAGGAAACACAATTCTGTGAGTGAAAAATGTTGATTGTAAGCAAGTTCAAAGGTGGCTAAATTTATCATCACGGATTTTATCATAAAAATAAGTCTTTAAATTGATGTGCTTCCTGTCCACTTTTAAAAATACACTCATCTAGTAAAACTTCATCCAATTAATATTGGTTTTTATTATTGTTGTTCACTCCCTTTTTTCTTCACAGTACATCATGTATCAGAATTGAGGGTCACCTCAACCATTTAAGTAATTGTCTGCCCTTTTTTTCACCCCCAGTAGAAATGTACTCTCTTCACACAGGAAATTACCTAGAACATTGGAAGAGCACAATAAATATTCACTGAATAAAATCATCCTGATGAATTTAAAATATGTAACTCAAATGTTGACTTATTAGATTTGTTTTCTATTTGGGGTGTTACTATAAATGTACATTTCCAATTCTCCAATGTCCCCTTGAAAGAGATAAATTAATTCATTTCATTAGTGATATTGTGTTGCCTGTGGCATGACATGTCATAGTAGCTACAATAGACTAATGACTGGATAAGGAGAGTTTATTTATCATGAAACCAATTTTTCCCACTGAACTGAAGGATAAATAATGATATACCAGCATTAACACTAAATACTCTTTTAGAGCTTGTTAGTTGATCATAAATATCCTTTCTAAGCTGAAACAGCTGGTTGGTAAACATTATGTTCTTCACACATAATATGATAAAATAAAAGGTTAGTGGTTCTGTCTTAATCAAAAACTAAACATTGACATACTTGATTTTATTATGACAGTGATTTTCATATGGCATATTTGAGGACCTTGACAGGTTCTTTTCTTAAATTTTTATTTCTTAAATCAAATTATAAAGGATTAGGTATAAGCTCTTCTACATCTACCCTTTAATTTCCACTATTTCCCCATCCTGCTTTGCTCTATTGTCTCCCCATTCCTGCTTCTCTTAAAACCTCCAGTTTTCCCAGTCATATGGACTCCTTTTTTGGTCCTGGTCTTTATCCACGTTTACTGTTACCTGAATACACACATTTAACAATTAGAAGGTAAAATTTTCATATTGTGTAGAATATTTGATACTTGTTTCTCTGGGTCTGATTTACCTTGCTGAAAATAATGTTTTTGAGTTCCATATGTTTTCCTACAAATTCCATTTTTATAGCTAAATAAAATTCCACAGCATAGATGTGCCACATTTTCACTCAAGTGTTGATGGACATCCAGGCTACTCTGTTTCTCTGCTATGTGAAAAAAGTTTCAAAGAGCATGGGTGTGCAGTAGGATGTAAAATACTTTATGTATATGCCCAGTAGTGCTATACCACAGTCATGTGGTAATTTCCATTTTAGCTTTTTTGAGAAAACTTCACGCTAATGTCCATATGGACTTTGAAACAGGCCTGGAAGAAATGAAAATATTCTAAAGAGATACTTGTGTTTTTTTTAAATCTATCAATTTAATTTTTGCTCTATTGTCTCCCCATTCCTGCTTCTCTTAAAGCCTTCAGTTTTCACAGTCATATGGACTCCTTTTTCGGTCCTGGTCTTTATCCACCTAGTGAAATAATGATTCCCCAATGTAGTGAGAATTTCCCCAGGAATCTCATGCTAGGATATGGAAAATGCAGCAGTCAGAGGGGGAAATATGTCTCCAGGAAAGAGATTTCACACACTCCTAACAGTCCTATAGACCACCTTACAGGATGAGACTGCAGCCCAGGCAATGATAGGCCAATGGTGAGTGGAGCCACACTGTCCAGGACGGCTTTGATGTTCATATCCTTGGCTCTCTATGTAAACTTTAATTTCATGTCAGGGCCCACTGGATCTCTTTGTTCCTCTTCCCAGTATAGCCACATAGAGTAACTTCCCCCCTTGGCTGCTTTAATTGATTTCTTGAGGAGAGGTGATTGAACTTGACTGTGTGGCAACAGACTGTAACCCCAAGTTTGATAATAACTTCTCTAGTTTACATACCTGTGAATAGAGTCATTAGTTCACTTGATGGAGGCTATTATAACTAAGGAGCTTTAATTGGAATTTCTTTGATGACCAGAGGTGTTGAAAACTTTTGAAATATACATTGGTCAGTTGTATTTTTTTTCTTGTAAGTATTTGTCTTTTCAGATCACCGGCCCATTTATTGACTGGTTTGTGCTTAATTTTTGCAGTTCTTTATACATTCTTATTATTAGCCCCTTGCCTGAGGTATAGCTTGCAAAGACTTTATCCTATTATACAGGCTGTCTGTTTATTCTCTTGATAGTTTATTTTGCTGTGCAGATGCCTTTTAATTTCAATATTATTTGTCATTTCTAAGGGCTATTGCTTATGCTGTTTGAGTTCTATTTGGGAAATGTGTTGCCTATACCTGTAGCTTGATGTGTTTTCCTTAAGTATTTCTCATTTTAAACTCAGGTCTTTGATCCAGTTTGAATTGATTTTTGTGAAAGCTGAGAGATATGGATCTAATTTCATTCTTCTGTTGCTGCATTCGATTACTTCTTTCTATCATTTATATTTTTGACAATATTTGGAAATGATAACAAGATTAGAATAAACTAGAAGAGATAAAGTTCATATTAATCAAAATAAATAATGTATTCTAAAGAGAAATTTTAATCTTTTTGACAAAATAAGTAGAGATCAAGAAAACACTGACTCCTATTACTGCAACCTTCTTTAAAAATATTTTATTATTTTATTCACTTATTTATTTTCTCTCTATCTCTGTGTACATGTGCATATCATGGTGTGCATGTGGAGACCAGAAGACTGCTTGCTGGAGTCCATTCTCTTCTACCATGTGGATCCCAGGGATCAAACAACAGTCATCAGTTTTGCTGACCATTTCCATTACACACTGAGCCATCCCCAAAGCTCTTAGTGTAACATTCTTGATTTTGAAGTATAATGTGAGCTCTCCCAAATATGAGAAATTGGTTTTTATAAACCTTCTGTACATCATTTACTTTTGATTAAAAAAAACCAATTTGACTATAAAGTATATGTAATTACAACATTTATTTTGTAAAATAGCATTTCACATGGCTGATACTACTTTAATAGTTAGTGTTGAATATTTACTTAGTCTGCAAAATCACAGAGACTAGGTATATTTTAAAAATAACAAATGATATTAATATAAATCACTTAATACCTAGATAAAAAGCTTGATTGAATGTGTTTCTTAGGCAGAGTTCCAAGTTCTGGTTTCTAAACATATTCTATCTCTGCAATTTATAATACATATTATGAATACATCTGACCAATCAGGCCCAGATATGGCCCTCACTTTCCAATATCAGTATTTAACATTGACCTCTTTTAACTACATGCATTGAATTTCACTTAGCTGTATAATTCTTTCCACTTAACTGTCTCCTCATTGTAGGAAATTTATTTTCATAGAAACCACCCTCGTTTCAAAAATGTTCACTAAACAAGAGGAAAAATAACCACATCTGATGGAAAACATAATTTTTAAAAGTTTAGAGTTTAATTTATTTAGAATTTCATACATAAGAATTGTATAGACACCATTTATACACCTTTCTCTCCTTGTATCCAACTCCAACTCTTCTTGTATCCCTTCTACTCCTCCTGAAATTCATAACCTCTTCTTTATTACATATGTGTATAGATGTGCATATTTGTATATATGCACACATATATACATGCATATATCTGCATTTTAAAATACAGTCTGCTGAGTTCATTTAAACTCCAAATGGATCAAAGACCTCAATATGAACCACAAAATACATTTTCTAAGCAATGGTCTTCATTTGACTATTCTAGATGAAGAGTGGATTCGATCCAGTCACTTCTCTTGACAATACAATAACTTCAAAAATGCTCACACCTTATGGACTCCTCAAAAGTGCATTGGAGTGGAGACATTTATAGTTGTATAAAGCACCCTGTTGTGGAAATCAGTATCATTGCTATTTACCTCTGTTTAAGAAACCTGTTGGTACAGTCCCAGATAGATTTGATCTCACACTTTTAAGAGTTTTATTTTTTCATACTTTCTTACAACTAGTAAAATTACCCAAGGTTTTTTTTTTTTTAGAAAACAGAAGAGCTTTGAGAACAACTTTTTTTCAGTAGGACAGAGAGATTAGATAGTGGCATTAGGTGAACACCAAGTCCAGTGACCTCTAGAGCAGCTTGTGCATGTGTATAGCATCTCTCATACTCAGAACGCAGTCTTCATATGTAATGTGATGTGATTCACTCATTCTCTAAAAGTTCATTATTCATAACTCTATTTCACTGCTTAGTAAATAGGATTCCAGGGAACTGAAGTTACTGTCCAAAATTCACAGAGTAAGTTGAAGAAAATAACAGGTCCAGAGACCACGAACCTTCAAATGTGATAGTTTTGTCATATACAGTATCTCTGGGCATGGAATATATTTGTCTGCACCAGGCCAGGGTTTTATTTAGCCTTATATCTGCACTGTAAAGGGCTATTGCACTTGACTTGCCATTGAAGATACACACACACACACACACACACACAGAGTAATGTAAATATGTATATTCATTTCTTGATTTGAATTTTTGGCAAAAATTTTATGTATGTGTATACACATATATGTTATGTGTGTGTGTGTGTGTGTGTGTGTGTGTGTGTCTGTTATTTTTCCTATTTTCAAAAGTCCAGAAGGAAACAAAGAAATACCAAGAGAACAAAAAAAAATATTTTCTGAAGGTTTTTTTTTTAATATTTAAAAGAACAGTAAAATAGAACCAGCGTTTCCTCTGTTGATGACATTTAAGCTTCCATTACACTTCTAGCTTCATTGCAAGTGGCCATGTCTGCCTCAGGCCTCCTGCTGATGGAGAGCACATTTTGAGTTCTCCCCATTATTCCTAGTAACCCTGTTCTTGTGAAGCAAGCAGGATATTCAACTTGACAAGCCTCCTTCTTTCTGGATGAGGTAAGGAGCAAGACTGCTGTCAGCTTGAATCTTGAGTCTACACTGGGCAGAGCTAAGAAGACAGGCACAGTGGGGTAGGGGCCATGTGCATGGCATCCTGCCTTCACAGGTGGGTTTCTTTCCCCGTCTCCCAAGTAACCCAGCTGGCTTCAGGCTTCCTGCCCTGAAAGGCTGTTTGATTGTTTGGCTGGTTAACTTACTTCTAACACCAAATCTCCTCTTTATTCAACTTCTGAAAATTTACTTTTAAGCTCTATTTCTGTATGGACATTTTTAAAGAACTGCAACCGAGACTATAAAATTCCAATTTCACAAGATTTTAATATTGTAAAGCACATTCCTAAGGCTGAAATTACATTTTGTGGAGTCCAAACCAAATTCATCAAAGAAAAGTGAAAATCTGGTATATTCTGTTCTAATAGGTTTCCATTATTATTTTTTAAACTAAGCTTTAAAAGAAAAAAAAAACAAATAGAATTAATGAAAGATGAAGTTTGGATTATGTAATGAAGGAAAAATGCATCTTATCATTTTATATCTTAAAATCCTCTCTTGAGGTGTTTTATGGTTCAAAAGGACAAACCTTCACTGTTTAAGGAGTCTAACAAACGCATGAGAAGTCTGGCTCCATTTTATTTTCACCCTGACTAGGAGTGTTACATTTTAACCTCTGCTCTTTTCTTCTTAATCACGAGAGATCAGCAAAGAATTTTGTGAGTGTGCACAAATACTTCTTTAGAATATTTTAACGGCAACAAATACCATCACTAGAATTTGTGATTTAATTATAGGGTTTTGTGATGTTGACTCTTGCCAGCTGTATCAAGAATATAGACAATGAAGAGGGAAAATGAAAGACAATGGCTAATAATTTTAAATTCAGTCAAAACAGTTATTTTAGGTTGTCAATAATTCTTTTCAGTAATGCTTTAGCTCAGTTTTAAAGTAATACATGTATTATTTCACATAAAACTCAATTTTCTGTCTGGTTATCTGATTATTAGGTGAAACCACCACACCTTTGAATGTACTTACGAATTTTAGAATTTTAGATTGCATTATGAATTCCTACCAGGTAACGTGTACAAAAATATAGTTCATTAGAGCTGTGGGTCAGACTATTGTTCATTTTTCAGTCTCTCTATCATAATTGCATCTTTCTGGCTCCCTTAACCAGAAGTGGATAAGGCAATGTTATCATTATTCTGTAACTAGCATAGTTCTAATTTAGAATTAACTCTTATCTCCTGGGATACATTAATGAATTGCTCAAGTGTGTTAAATCATCATTGTAATTATTCACTGATAGATTTTTGAATATTCACTAGCCTGAATAGTACATGATAGGACTCAGTACTGTTATGTATATATTTTTTAATTACAGTCACAGTTTCTGCTCTAAAAGATCGTGCAATCTAATAATAGTAATGGAGACCATGCCTGAGGATGGTGGCTATTAATAAAATTTGGAAGTGAACTGAAATGTGTGTGTGTGCACACAATTTACCATTTAAAACTAGAACCTCATAGTATTTTGGTAGAAAGGTAGTGTTTCATGAATAGATGAAAGCAAGAAAAATCAAGTATAAATTAAACTACAATGAGAAATATAGAGAGTAGGAATTTGTGTTTCTCAGGATAGTGTAGATCTATCCAGCTGTAAAAAACTAATTTGAATATAGATCATTATGAAGAATTCAGAGTTGAGGAGGTAAGTATCAGTGATGATATATTCACAATGCTCATGTGAAGAAGGTAGTTCTGTGTTGGTTACTAAGTCAAGAATCTGTAGTTTTAAGGCTTAATTCTCCCTTCTGAGTTTGATTCTCCCTCTCAGTATTTAAAAAGACATCTATAGATAAATTCCTTTGATTCCATTATCTCATATCAGTGGTCACATGCAGCACATGCTGGGTGGCAAGAACTTCCCCCTCACTAGAATCTTAAGGATACCCCATATCATCAAGTGTTGATCAAAAATTAGTGTCTGGCAGATATAATTGAAGAAATTAAAAAAACTGACTGAAATCTTATTTCCCAATTCAATGAATAGATTTTTTAAAAGTGGGTGATATTGTTCTGATGTCAAGTACAGGTTGCTTAATTGTAAAATTTTATCCATTTTAGTTTATTTAGATATAACATAGCTATGCATTAGCATAAAATCGAATAATATGAAAATAGATCAGATGATATGTGAATCATTTGCAATAGAGGCTAAAACATTTCTTTTTTCAAAAAGAAATTCAAGTCACCCTTGGAACACTAACCTTTGAATTAACTGGACATATTACTGCACAGTATATGTTAGTGGTCTTGGGACTCTTTTTTTTAATGATGCCATTGTACACAATAGAATATTGTTTGATAGATTTCACTAAGTGTCCTGGCAATAAACCAAACCTGTCATGGAGAAGAGGAAGGCAGTTGCAATGTCATGTAAATAAACTCATATTGAAACCAGGGAAAACACAGATGACACAGCTGGATGGCTTTGCCAACTTACAAATGCTTCACACATTGTATGTGTGTAACAGAATACGGCTCATTAAAAGGATAATCTAACATGGGAAAGATGACAAGATTTCTTTGATGGAAGTGGATAATAAATATTGTAGGATGAGTATTTATGATTTGAGAAATTTATATAATCACAATTCCATAGTATTGATTTACTAGACACTAAGAAAAACTACACAGTGTGGTCACTCTCCTTGCATAGTGTGTGTGATACATGTGCAACTGACTAGGATATTCAATCATACTTTATGGACTTTATTGCATATATTTGATATTTTATATAAAAATCCTCATATTCTTTTAAATTTTTAAAGAATTGTCTCATGTTTTCTCGATCTTGCCATTCCATTGCCATGCAAGCACGGAATATGTAATATTAATACAAGTCACATTGTGGTCAATACCACATAGTGTTTCTTAGATGAAGAAAAGAATAAAACTGAGTTAAAAATATAATAAATGGCTAAGCTCTGAGATTAATGAAGAAACAACACTGTTTATTATATAAGTAAGGGATTTTTCCCTTAGGGAAAAGAAAATGCAACATAACTCTATTGATGTCTCTGAAGCTAAAAAAAATTCTCTGCTAAAGGGACTGGAGAAAATTTCATTGTAAATGCACCAGTAATTAGTACATCGAGGGATTGGTAGTATGAAGGAAACTACCCTAACATTACACAGTGTAAGCAAAACGAAGATTATTGTGATATTTTGTATCCACAGTCAGAATACACCGAGATTAATACTAATGCTCAGCTGGATTTCTCCCTTTTCCATTTTCCCTTTTCATTCACCCTGCTACCAAGTCTCTGGGGCGGTGCCCTCCACATCCAGGATGTGTCTTCCTTACCCAGTTAAACCTCTGTTAGAACCCCCTCACAGGCATACACACCCTGGCATCCCCTCAGTGATTCCAACGGTGGCCAAGTTAACAATGAAGATAGATCTCACATATGTCTAAACAAAACCTTAATTGTAAGCTTTGAAAAACTCTTATCAAAGGACCCATTAGACTGCACTAAAAATTCTGACTCACAGAAGCTGTAAAATAATAAATGTGTATTTTCAAACTACTCAGTTTGTACTAAAACCTTTTTCACAGTCAATATCCATCTCTTACCCTTTTCTTCCTTCAGATTTAATTGCTATTATCGATAGCAAAGTTTTAAAACTGAATTAAGGCCCATTCCCTTCAATTCATGTTTTGCAGAAATAAAATACATGCGTGTATGTGCACGCGCGCGCGCACACACACACACACACACACACACACACACACACACACACACGTGCACACACACATCCCCTTTTGGTAATAATTTGGTAAAATTTCCCTCAGCTCTCCTAATTTTGCCTATAAACTTAAGATTCTCTTATTATGGGGGTCTTGGCTAAGGGGTAGTCATCTAGGGATGCCATCAAGTTCATTTTGTGAATGGACAAAGAATTGTATGTCCCAGAGAAAAGACCCACTAAAACAGGAAATTGAAGTGACAGTTGGAGAGAGAGGGTCCACTGACAGACTGACAGGTAGAGATCTGAGGCAGGGGACATGAAAGGAGGCAGCTGCCATAGAGTGGAAATAGCAGAGATCATCAGGGTCTCAGGCAGACTATAACAGTTACAGATTTGAGAGGAAATTGTGTTGTTCTGGGCATTTCATTTTGGGTAAAGTTGGATTACTAATCAAGCTCCTTTATAGGCACAAATCTGTTTAGATTTCCCACTTTCTCTATGATCCAGTCTCAGTAGGTTGTGTTTCTATGTCTTCTATATGTCTTGTAGGTTATAACATTTGGTAATGATTGTTGTATTCTCTTCTAAGCATTTTTATTTTCATAAGACCATTTCTAATGCCCTCTTCATTTCTGACTTGCTTATACTTCCTCTTCTATTTTCTTAATCTTTATAACAGGAGTGATTTAAAAAAATTTTTTTCAAAGAAATCTCTCAAATTTGTGATTTGCCCTCTCCTACTCTTCTATTTGTTTTATCTCTAAGCTTCAATATTTATTCTTATAGCTTTTAGTTTAGTTTCTTATATACTTTTTCTTTTCTTCGTTAGTTTTTTAACATAAAAAATCAAGACTGCCAGCTCATAATTATTGTTCTGTGTAAATGCATATACATTAGTAGGTATAATTTTCCTCTTAGTAGAAATATTATTGACCCTCATAAGTTTTGATATGTTTCATTTTCATTTGTCCCAAGACAGTTAATACATTCTATAATGATTTCCTCTTTGATCCACTGGTTGTTTAAGACTGTGTTGTTCAATTTCCACACATTTGCAGATTTTCCAACTTCCCTTATTTTGTCACTTCTTCATCTCAATGACAATTAGAAAAATATTTTGTAGCCGGGCGATGGTGGCGCACGCCTTTAATCCCAGCACTTGGAAGGCAGAGGCAGGTGGATCATTGTGTGTTCGAGGCCAGCTTGGTCTCCAAAGCAAGTTCCAGGAAAGGCGCAAAGCTACACAGAGACACCCTGTCTCGAAAAACCAAAAAATAATATGTATTTTGTAATATTTAAATGTTACTACACTTATCAGGAAGTTTAGTCTGCATTATACAGTGTATTCTAGAAAAATGTTGCATGTATACTTGAGAGGAATGTGTATTCTGCTATTGTTGTGAAGTTTTTTGTAAATTTCTTCAAAGTCTAATGTATGTATAAGGCTATTCAAGGCCTCTGTTTCCTCGCATCAGCTGCTTTTGTTGCTGGTAGTGAATTATTATCATACTCATGTATATAATAGTTGTTTGATTTTCTTTCCACAATTCTTTATTTGTTTATGAGTATATTGTTTATTGTGTGGAAGGGGATGCTATTATGTAGACTGTGATGGAAACAAAATTATTTAGCTCTAGGATGTCAATTCAGTGTCTTCCTTTCAAAGTTTTATGAATGATTCACTATAAATTTCATCATTTAGCTAAGGCTATCACTTTACCTCTCTTAAATAGGAGTTGAGACCTCTGAGTTTCTCACAGTGAGTCCTGATGCCAGATGAATGAGGAAAGGATTCTAGAGAGAGAGAGCACAGCACTGTGAAGGGGGAAAATGGCCCCGGATCTTAGTAGGCCAACAATCTTGCCACCCAAGAACAAAGTTGGCCTGCCCTACTATGGTCTCTCTTCCTGTTCTGTGCAGTCACAACTTCTGCAGGCAGATCACCAGCACTGGACACCGTGTTTCTCTGAGTGTTATGCTCATGCATTTAGGTCATTATTACACCATTCTACATTTTACCTATAAATATGAAGGAGAAAAAGAAAATGAATACCACATTACAAGAAGAGGGAGCTAATCTAAATGAAATAAGGTTAGTGTTAGAAACAGAAGAAAGTAGAAAAATAGACATAACTGTTAGTTTCACAAAGATAAAAATCCATTAAACCTAAGGTTCTCAACCCATGCATCATGAGCCCCAGACTCCTCTTACAGTTGTCTCCTAAGACCATCGGAAAACACAGATATTTCTGCTATGATTCATTACAGTGGCCAAAATATAGTTATGAAGTAGCAATGGAAATAATTTTATGGTTGGGGGTCACCACAACATGGGGAGCTATATTAAAGGGTTGCAGCATTAGGAAGGTTCAGAATCATGGCATAAAAGCAATTCAACAATACCTAAAATGGGCAAAACTGGAAGAAAAACGAAAACCTAGACATTAAACTGAATTCCTTTTTATTGTTTTATCTCCTCACTGTGGTTCCCTGGATCTGGGCCATGGGTACCTTCCAGGACTTATCACAAATGCAGATTCTTTTATGACATTACAACTTATTATAACAATCCCTAAGGTGTAGTTGATTCTAGACTGATAATATCTTACTTCCTTTTAAAACCAAAGGGCAAGTGGAAATCATGTCTATGCACTTTGTCTTTCCAGTAGTGTGTACACAATGTGTGAGCATGCGCATGTGTGTGCCATAGTGCCTATGTGGAGATCAAAGTACAACTTTGGAGCACTAGCTTCTTTCTTGTACCATGGCTTGTGGATATCTAAGTCGGGCTCTCAAGTCTGTAAGTGAAGTACCTTTGCCTCCAAGCCATTCCACTGGCTCGATTTTGTCTTATGTAAGCTGACATTATTTTAGGTACCAGTAGGAAAGAATAAAATATTGTGCAATTAGTTTTATTACTTTAAACTTATTTTGTTCTTCCTTATTTGTTAAAAGTGCACAATCTTAAGGCCCAACATAGACTTATTGTACAAGGAACTTTGGTAAAGAACCCAGCAATTTGTTTTTTTATTGAGCCTTATAGTTGAATCTGACAGGTGCCAATCTTGGTTACAAAGGGAAATCAGTTGTGAAATTTTCAGAACCTTCAGTGCCTAGCTCTTATTCCAAGCAATATTTCTTTAATGTACTTGGGAAGGGATTTAGGCTTAAGGGTTCACAAAGCAAGCAGAAAGCTCTAATGTGCATCTAAATTGAGAACTAATGATCTATACCTATTAAGCATTTTGAGCCCTCTCATGATCTAGATAAAGTAGAGGTTTCTAAATATTTCTGCTTGATGGAATTATCTGGAGGGGGCCTCATGAGCAACCAATAAGTACAACATCTTCAGAGGTTATATTTTAACAGTTCTGAACTATATCTCAGATTCAAAAGAATTAGCAAGGTCGGGTGACTCTAATGTACAGAGAACAGTTTGGAAAATGCTGGGTTGAAGATGATATTCCTAGTTCTAAAGATCAATTCCTAGACATAAATCAGATACAAAATTTATGAGATTTATAAATGATAATTGGAGATATGTATGTAACTAAAGGAAGATTTAGCTGCTTTCTAACATCCCTAAAATAGAGATTTTGAAACATATGTCTCCATAGCTCAAGGAATAGTAAAGAAAACAGTACATATTAACCTTGGTGCCATGGGAGAGGCTTTGGGAGCTCATTACATTTCTGTACTAGATTTCACTACAACAAATTAAATAAAAATGTCTAGGAGTAATAAAAGCATCAGTATTTCTTAAATTAAATCAAAATATTGCAGAACAACCAAAGGTTGAGCATTATTTGAGACTCTTCAGAAGTTTCAAAATGGGACACAAGGTTGAGAGCCACTGGCAGGAATGTGTTATTACTCCAGATGATACAGACATTTTTCTCATTACAGCTTTCTCATAAATCTGGGAGAGCTGGCCAGCCCTATGTGCTCAGTAGGGAATGATACCCTCATCTGCAGCAATAATGACACTGGGCACCAGTTAATATCACAGGGTACGTTGCAGAGACACATAGGGCTTGGTATTTGGTTACTGGATGCCATTGTACAAGTTCCCCAACCACCTTTTAATATTATATAATTGTTAAAAAAAATAAAGAAATTGAGCATAATTCATAATGCCACAGTAAACCTATTGCAATAACATAAGGTAGTGTGTTATCATGGGTTAGTTACCATTATCTAAAGATACTTTAGTTTCATAACTGCAACATGGCTGAAATCTTCCACTACCTTCTAGGAAGTAAGGACCAAAAGTGAGTCAAAATATTCTAAAATGCATGGGACAGCTAAAAATCAGTTAGTTAAAAATCTATTGATGATACATTAAGCAATCATTTTGACTCATGTAAGAAAGTTAAGTGTATCATACCAAACTGCTTTTGAAGCCAAATCAATCACTCAATACCATGTTTATAGTTCAATTGATTTATAGGTACTACTTCTTGCCTTTCTAGTAATTTGTTATTATTATTATTATCATCATCATCATCATTATTGTTGTTGTCATTATTATTGGTATTATTATTGGTGTATGTGGTTCAGGCTCACTATTTTTATAATGACTCTAAGATATTGTAGAAATTGTACTTGATTGCATAAAAATATTTAGCTTGAACCTCTGTCATTCTGAGAATATGGTTTTCAGCTTCTCCTAGTGTGTCTGCCAATGTTCAAGTCTAGGTACTTGTAAGTCTTTCAAACATTATTTGTGCCTATTCATCTTGAGGGGAAAAAATTGGAGGTTCAAAACAAAGTAAGAACTTCCAGAAAGAGCTACCCTTTTTTCCTACAGCTAAATTTAGTCATCAACTTGATGTGGAGATTGAATTCTTCTCAGATTTTTCATACCATTGCTTCATCACCTTTGTTTTTTGAATAAAAATATATGTACAGACTCTGACATTCTATATTGTTTCTATGGAAAGACTAATAATACTGTTAGAGAAAACAAATACACTTAGGTAAAATATGTTCGTGAACATTTGTGAGACTATTCACCGAGACTATTTTCCATTCCACGAGGAGAAGACAGCTGCAGATCCCACCAGGCCATTTAAGGCACAGCAGAAACAGCAGCTAGTCAACAAGCCTGTAATAAAACCTTCTCTCTCCTCAGTTAAATATAGCAAAAATAGAAAAGCTATTGAAAAAGACTAAAGAAAATTCAAGACTGTGAACTTCAAGTTTGACTCCTATGGTTTTCAGTCTTCCTGATGTTGGACCTTTTATTCTTGTACTTCTGCGTATTCATGAGAGTTTTCTTCCTGTTCTGTCAAGATAATTTTGTGCTGAGGAGGAGGAAGAAATGGAGTTTTGTGTTTGGGAGCTGAAAGCCTGGATTCTTATATATGTACCTTAACATTGGTGCTGACTGTGCTATAGAATTAACATGTACACAGGCTTCTATCATCTGTATTCCCCCAGAAAACATCACCAAATACAAACAAATTCTAAATGTAGCTCTTATGTCTTATTTTACACCCACCACAACTGTATTTTCTTTGCTCAAATGCACATATCTATGTCTATTGCCAAGAGATAAAGGTTAATCATTCTAGAAACCATTATTTGTAATGAGATAAAAATCATAATAGGAAAATTGAAAGTTACATTTTCAAATGGTGCATAAACACTCATATTTATGTATGTTCAGTGGATACAGACAAATGGGAGAGATATGGGCATAGATGGAGAGGTCATGTGTGCATATGTATTTTATGGATGATAAAGACACACAGCAAGAGAAAAACATAACAGTATGTACTTTTACTATCTCCTCACAATATATAAATCTGTTACCTATAATTTAGGGTGGATTATGCAGATATTTTTTTCTATGAAAATTCAGGCTTCTATGTATTCCTTTTTAAAAGTAGTATATATTCACCACATTTGTCTCTTTCTTTGTCTCTGTCTCTCTCTCTCTCTGTCTCCCTGTCTCTCTCTGTCTCTCTCTCTGTCTCTCTCTGTCTCTCTGTCTCTCTCTGTCTCTCTGTCTCTCTGTCTCTCTCTGTCTCTGTCTCTCTCTCTCTCTCTCTCTCTCTCTCTCTCTCTCTCTCTCTCTCTCTCTCTGTGTGTGTGTGTGTGTGTGTGTGTGTGTGTGTGTATACACCAATCAGTTTAATTAAGGTTTCTTAGAGGACCATTGACCAGGGGCTATTTACTGGAGTATTAGTAACTTACCTGAGTCTATATCCTTAAATTAATTGTCTCTCTTCCCTCCAACAAGCATTAAATTCTCAGAAGTCCTCAGAGAAAGGTAGGGCCTTGTGATTAGTCCCCACTTCCATTACAGAATGTAATGTGGAGGTATTCTATAGGTAACCACAGATGCTGGTACTTAAGCGTGGAATGGCCAGGATGTGGCCAGAAGGCAGTATTCCAGGGCATTCCACCCCTTCTTCCAGTCCTCCCGTCCTCCTTCCCACAAGGTTATCTGAGCTATGGAGGGGACAGTGTTCATGTTTCATTAAATGTTGATCATTCAATGTTCTTATCTCGGCATTTTGACCAGCTATGATTCTCTGTAGTAGTTTCTACCCTCTGAGGGGTTTAAAAAAAGAGCTTCTCTGGCCAAAGCTGACAGCATCAGCATTGATCTAAAAATATAACAGAAATATTTAGAAGACAATTTGATACACACCTTATGTCCACTTAACAAATAACATCAATAGCTTCTCCACTAAGGGTGCACAACTTTCACAGCCGCTGGCTTTTGATTAGATCTGTTGTATCAGATGTAGATTGCTTCTTGTGCAGCTTCACTCAGGTCAAATCAGAAGGTGACCATGACACTGCTAACACTGGATACACCTTGCCTGGTACGTTGATACTACAGCACATAAGGCTCATACCAAGGAAATTCACATTAAAAACAAAGCATTCTTATTGTTTTCTAGATAGGTCTTAGTTGTGTAGACCAGGCTAAATTTACTCACGATCCTTATGTGTCATCTCCTGAGTTTTTGAATTTCAGCAATATGCCTTTATACCCAGGTCTGAGTTCATAGTTTTTAAAAATGAAAATCAACACACTGATCTTTGATCTCATCCCTCGGAAGCTCTCCTTTTCAATTTCTATTTTTTATTATTGAAAACGATTTTTAAATTTAAATATATTTTGATCATATTCTCCCCCCACCAAGTCCTTCTAGAACCTCTCCTCCTCCCTACCCACCCAACTTTAAGCTCTTTCTCAAAAAAAAAAACCAGCAACAGAACCAAGAAAACAAATAAAACCAACAACAACAATGCTCACACAACAAAAAATACCGCACCATAACCAAATGAAAGCATGAATAAAAAAAAAACAACTGTGGAGTCCATGTTTTGGTCAAGTACTTCTGTATATGAGAACTGTCCTGGAGTGGTTGATATACCCAGTGTCACTCTATAGGAGAAAACTGATTTTCACAATCCCAGCAAGTATTAAGGGAGGAACGTGGCAAAGGGAGGGGAAAGGAGGAAAGGGGAGGGGAGAGGGGGGAAGGGAAGGGAGGGAGCACATGAAGTTGGTTGAGTGGGGGAATGGGGAATCTGGGAGGAGTTGAGGAATGAAATGAATGTGATAAAAATTCAGTGTATGAAATTTTCAGTCAATAAAAACATTAAAATGATATTTATTCTTTACATCTTACATCTAAAATCTCAAATAATCTTAGAATAAAATAATTGTGTAAAATATCATGATTTAAATATCAGAACAGCTTTTTAGAGAAAATATTAAGCTATTTGTTTACATAAACTTTTATAAGGAACGATAAAAAGCATAGAAATTATACTGCAAAGTAAGACTATGTATAAAGAGTATTTACATGTCAAAACATACTTCAAGCTATTTAGGGATATAACATTTGGCTATGAAATTGGGTAGGACATAAAAAATTAACATTTACTATCAGTATGGATAAATACTATATGTTATTGCTATTTTCATGCTCAAGTGGTGATATTACTTGAGTATACTAACATTGGTGGCTATTCTAAGCAAGTAAGTAGATGAATATGTGAAGTATGTGTGTGAAGTCCTTTTTAAAGTTGTATTTATATAGTTTTAAATGGCAATGACTTAAGTAATAGGAAGGCATTTAAAACTTTGTGAAATACCTGGTATTAAGAAATATGCACACAACATTGTAGATACAAAAACAGTAGCTTCCACTGAGTTTCTAGGCACGTGACCGCTCAGGCCATATTTTATGGATACAAAGCTAATGTTATGATAATGACTGTATCTGAATAAAATGAAGAAAAAATTGATCAGTCTTCTTCCTTACAATGTTCAGGAAAGAGTATAAATTTTTCTTAGATCGACTTACTATATTAAAATAGTCTTTAAACAAAGAATAAAGTAATTCTTCTATGTATTGACTTATATATACTATTATGCCTCTGCCCATAAAAAATTCAGTTTTAGTAATGAACATATTATGTCCTGTAACTCTCCAAAAATTACCTTACTAATACTTTGAGACAATCTTATTTCAAAGCATTTCTAAGTTTACAAAGTAATTTCAAAGTATACTACATTTACACTCTTTGGAACTTATTAAAATAATTAAATTATTAAAACTTGAAAGCAATAAACATTTGTCATAATTTCTTCATCTAAACTTTCTCATTTCTACCCTTAATGAATATTTTGCTTTGTTTTCCTTCCATTATTTTACAAACACGCAGTTATCACCTACAGCCCAGGAATAATGAAATTCATTTCCCTCCCAGAGCTAACTAAAACGCACATGCCTTTAGCAGTTTCAAAGTAACAGGTCTTATATTAAGGTTTTTGATCTATTTTGAATTGATTTTTGTGCACTGTGAGAGATATGGATCTAATTTGATTCTTTTATGTGTGAATACCCAGTTTCCCCAGAACCACTGGTTGAAGAGGCTGTCTTTTTTTCCAATGTACGCTTTTAACACCTTTGTCAAGCATTAGGTAGCTATAGCTACATGGGTTTATTCCTGGGTCATCTATTCTACTCCATTGATCTATGTTTGTTTTTTTGTTCCAGAACCATGCTGTTTTCCTTACTGTGGCTATATGGCTGTGTTGTATAATTGAGATGAGATGTTTTAATGCCTCCTGCTTTGCTCTTTTCGATCAGGATTGTTTTAGCTATTCATGATCTTTTGTGCTTTCATATGAATTTTAGATTTTTTGCTCATTTCTGTGAAGAATGCCATTGGAATTTTGATGGGAATTACATTGAATCTATAAATAGCTTCCAACAATATAGCCATGTTTTTCTAATGTTGCCAGGAAGCTAAATAAGCCTGGAAAGATGAATATTGTGTTTTCTCTCATTTACAGAAAATCCATCTCTCTCTCTCTCTCTCTCTTTCTCTCTCTCTCTCTCTCTCTCTCTCTCTCTCTCTCTCTCTCTCATTCTCTGTCTCTCTTCCTCCGTGTGTGTGTGTGTGTGTGTGTGTGTGTGTGTGTGTGTGTGTGCTGCACATGAAAGTAGTAAGGGGCCATGGAAGGGGAGGAAGAAATATTAAAGCAGATAGGAGGAGAAGAAAAGAGAAGGTAGTGGAATATATGTGACATTAAGGAAGAAGAGGGGATTATGAAAGGAGGACAGCAGAAAGAGGGGAAGGGCGGATGAGTTGGAAAAAGGATGAAAACAAAATATGGTGGAAAATAACTATGAGAATGATAGAGGACACCAATTTTTTTTCTGATTAAGAGTAAAATAAAATAGCAAGAAAAGGGGTTAGCAAAGAAGTGATTTTTAAAGCACGTATTCATTTGATCCTCCTTGTACTGCAATTTGGTAAGTTTAAACACGGTGTTATTCTCCCTTTATGTTTTTGATAGCTTATCAAGCATGTATATTATTATGTGCTTGTTCTTGTTTTACATCCAAATCATTATTTAACATAATTGTATTAATTTCTCACCTATTGTTAAGTTTTGAAATATCATCAAACCGAACAAAAAAGTCTCAGCAGCAAGTTGCCTCTACATCCAGCTTTAGTACCTAGTGCACTAGGGGAAGCCATAGTAGATTCCACTCCCTCATTGCTGTTTATAAATAGCTCCATGCCAGATTTAAACAACTGGAATGGTTCCAACCCGTTTTACCACTGAGTCTTTCCAAAGTACGTCTGAGTTTGCAGAGTTGTACTCACAAGGCTCGAGCTCAACCCTGCTGATCTTGCCTTGGTCTTGGCAGGTGGCCTTGGGATGCAATGGCAGTTTAATTCAATTTCCTGTCAGCAGCTAGAGGAGATTCATTTATTGATCACTAATAGTTCCATTTTTCTCCCTGCCAGTGCTTCTCTGGATTCATATATATTTATTTAATATTCAGACGGGACACCAACTTAGTTTGCAGTATTTCCTCAATTAAACACTACAGAGGAAACAGGTGCCACTGCTGTGAGCACCCAAAGGATGACTTCTAGGTCCCCATCTTCCTTCTGTGGCATCCCCTTCCCCTGCAGTAGTTTGAAAGAAAATGGCCCCAAAAGGGAGTGGAACTATTAGGAGGTACAACCTTGATAAGGGAGATTTTGTCACTGTGGGGGTGGACTTTGAGTTCTATTTTTCTTAAGCTTCCCTCAGTGTGACAGTCAGTGGACTTCCTGTTGCCTCTGAGTCAAGATCTAGGACTCTCAGCTCTAGCACCACATCTTCCTGCACACTGCCATACTCCCCATCCTGATGATAATGGACTCTTCAGAAACTGTAAGCCACCACCTCAATTAAATGTTTTCTTTTTAAGAGTGGCCATGGTCATGCTGTCTCTTCATAGCAATAAAAATCCTAAGACACCCCTTATCTATCTAAAATCTATCTCTGTTTAACCTCATAAACATACCTAACATGACTGCAAGCTTATCTGTTATAGATGACTAATTACTAACTCACATTTCTTAATTATTCTAAACAGTTTGTAATAATAGCTTTTAAGGACTAGAAATTTATATTACATTTTAAATGAGATGCATAGGTATAATACCTTAAACAAGAGTAGAAGTATATATATAAAATAACAAAATTAATCTTAAATTTGTATCAATGTACAAAAATCCATACCAGTGTAAAATATTTGAGACTAATAGTTGCTTTTTTATTTAAAAATAAATTCAATAATCTACCCTTTTACCGTTGATTCCTATATCATCCACCCCCCATTTTTTTAAGAACAAGAATCTAGTTTCCTTTTCTTAGTTTCCTCTCTGACCATGACCAAAAGCCATTTTTAACCAACCCCCCCAAAACATGATAAATATCCATAATCCATCGAACGACCAGAAACCACTTACCCCACCTTTTGGGAATTTGGGCATTGTGTTCTTAAAATTACTTCCTCCCCTCTGGGGATAATGGTATCTTTGGGGAACACTGAGATAATGGTCAAATCCTGAGAGAACTAGTTGTTGTCCATTCTCAGTGTGATGGAGGAAGTGCAGGGCTTATCTGAAGTCCTTGCTGGAGTAGTCTATGAGACTGGACCATAGTAGCTAATCTCCTTGAAATTGTCCTGAGCAGTCTGTAGTCCAAAGCTAATCTTTGGGTGGTGTTTATCAGCTGAGTGGCATTACCATAATCCAAGTGGAATCCTCATTGTGGGGCACCATCATCCTTTTGGAGACTCTAAGGTCACTAGTAGGAATAGTCATGGTATACTGTAGAAATATTACATATTTTAAATGCCATATGCATCAGATTGGAAAGGTTAAAGGACAACGATCTATTAAATACATTCAGGGTAAACAAACTTAGTTCCTAGTTACCTGCTTCAAACTCAAACCTGAAATCACATACAGGAAGCTAGATGAAGCCTATTTCTAGAATTAGTTAGTACTCTGTATGACCATTAATATCATGGAAGAAAGTTTAAATATATATATATATATATATATATATATATATATATATATTAATCTTACAGATTTTGTGATAATGTTTATACCTTAAGAAAAGTTTTAAAGAGTCAAAATAAAATTGAAGGATTATGAGATTAGTGATAATAGAATAGTCCCTTAATTTTGGTTTTGCTTCTGTCCCTTCCCAGGTGGTTCTTCTAACTTTAGACAGAGATTTTGGATTTTCCTTTAAGAAGCATGCTTGGGTTTAGAGGAGAGAACCACACTCCAACTCCAAAGAGAGTTTTAAATTTTTAATTGAATTTATACTACAAAAAGACCATTTGCCTTATATGTTTGTAGAGAACAACAGAAATAAACATTTGGAAAGATTTATGAGATTTTTATCTTATTGAAAATGTGCTATGCCATTAGGCCAATTTACTCTTTTTTGGGGGGGGGTATTTTCTCTGAATGATTCTCTCTTCTCCTCCTCCTCCTCCTCCTCCTCCTCCTCCTCCTTCCTCCTCCTCCTCCTCCTCCTC
>CABHPQ010000239.1:33785-80317 GCA_902168405.1 Peromyscus aztecus
CCTCCTCCTCCTCCTCCTCCTCCTCCTCCTCCTCCTTCTTCTTCAGATGTCTCATTTGTCCAGTGGTCTTCAAATTCCTTAGTTGGATGATTTTATTCTCCTGGAAAACAAAAACCTGCCCTAACCCTAACTTTGGGGACTTTCCTTTTTTTTTGGCAGGTTATATCAGATCAAATGAAAATCATTTGTTAAATTTATAAGGTAGTTTAGATTGAATGGCCATGCTGTTCGATGAACTATCGCTTTTCCTAATCAAGAGATCTCTCCTGTTCGAATCTAATATTTATCACTTTTGATGGTATCCATAGCTTTTCTCATCTGTGGAAACAAAAATAAAGTCTTTTTTCCAATGTAACACATATTCCATTCTGAGGTCAACACACCCTTAAAGTATACAGGATGATTTAATTCATCAGGTTTTTCTACTATCCAGTATCTCTCTGCAGCTACCATTTTTTTTCTCATCAACAATTTAAAAATTTAAAGTTTTTTAAAAAAACATTGTATAATCTATCTCTGGGAGTCTTTATTAACCCTTTCTGTTTATTAAGTACATCTTCCAACTGCTTTTCCTGTAGGAGTGTGTGGTATACCTGTAATATGCTTTATGTTGTAATACACAAAAACACTGCTTCATTTTACTAGAGACATATGCTGGAGCATTGTCAGTCTTAATTTGTACAGGTATCCCCATAATGGCCATAACTTCTAATAAACATGTAATTACAGAATCAGCCTTTTCAGAACTCAAAGCATTTGCCCATTGAAATGCTGAATGTGTACCTCTGGTATGGTGCACATACTTTAATTTTCCAAACTCCACAAAATGAAACAGATCCCTTTGCCAAATTTCATTTCTTTGAGTACCCTTTGGCTTACTTCCTGCACATAATGAAGTTTGGTTATACAAAGATTAAGTAGGACAGTTCCTTATAATTTCCTCGGCTTGTTGCCAAGTAATAGACAAATCTTTCTTCAAACCTTTGCTATTAACCTGGCATTTCTCATGAAATTCTGAGGCTTCTAGCATATTTCCTACCAATAGCTGATCGATTTGATCATTACCTTTTGCTAGAGGGCCTGGTAGATCTGAATGAGATCTAATATGTGTTATATACAAGGGATGACTTCTATTTCTGACTATTTATTGTATTTGAATAAGTAACAAAGTTAATTCTAGTCATCCAGAATAAGTTTAGTGGTTTCAATATGTAAAACAACTCTTTCTGCATATTGAGAGTCAGTAACTATATTAAGAGGTTTAGGAAAATCTAATAATACCATGAGAATAGCATATAATTCTGACTTTTGAACAGATTCATAGGGCTTTGAGACACTTTACTTAAATTTCATGACTTATAACCTGCCTTTCCTGATTTATTTGCATTATTATAAAATGTAGTGTATGTGTGGGGGGGTGTTCTCTGTACAATGTGAGGAATGATCCAATTTGTTCTCTTTAGAGTTCTCTTGTTTGGGGGATATTTGTTGCTAATCTATTTCAAAACATTACTGCAAGTTCTTTGCCAGTGCTCATTTTCTGTTCATAATGAGGCAGTTTCAGCATTAGTAAAAGGCACGACAATTTCTGTTGGATCTATTCCTGCTAATTGATGAAGTCCTATTTTTCCTTTCAGAATCAATTCAAAACCCTTTCTACACAGGTCTTTTGAATGCAAAAAAGGCAAAATAACCAGAATACAATCAAGCTCTGTATTCAAATGATCCACATGTGCATCCTGTAATTTCTTCACTACTAAAGCCAATTTCTTTCAACCTCAGCTGATAATTTCTTTGTAGTATTTAATTCCTTATCACTTTGTAAGGTTTTAAATAAATTGCTTAGTTCTTGAGTTGTCAATCCAATTGTGGGCCATAGCCAGTTATTATCTCCTGGTATATTTTGAAAATCATTAAGATTTTGTAATTGGTCTCTCTTGATTTGTACTTTCTGTGGTTGAATTTTTTTGTAAATATCATATCTGTAAGATGAATTGCTAGACAGCATTATTAATAAAAAACCCAAAGTCAGATATTGGGGTTAAAACTAAAAGATCAGAAAAGCAGAAAGAAGCCATCCATGATCTCACCACATGGAGATCCTCAGCCAAAGAGACCTAATTCCTGTCTACCCATGCCTATACTCATTTCTGTTCTGCCATCTCATTTCCTCTCTCCATCCAGCTACATCACTTCCTCCTCCTGCCCAGCTCTTGTCACTTCCTGTCTGTCTGTACAGACCTCTAGACCTTTATGGTTAGTGCTGAGATAAAGGTATGTACCACCATGCCTGGCTCTGTTCCCAGTGTGGCCCTGAACTCACAGAGATCCAGACAGATCTCTGCCTTCTGAGTGATAGGATTAATGGCATGTGCTACCATTGCCTGACCTCTATGTTTACTATAGTGGAGGCATTTTCCTCTGATCCTCAGATAAACTTTATAGGGGTACACAGATAAAATATCACCACATATATCCTAGGTAATTAACACAATATTCCTTCTGTTTTTTCAGAAGCAATTTTTAATCCCAACAATGCATTTTTTTATCTCTTCAAACATTTTTCCTAAGATATCTGAGTCTGAATCAGTAAGATATCATCCTTTTAATGGTAAATTATTGATTGAGGAAACTGTTTACAAATTATTTCCAATGACTGTTTCACAAAATATTGCCCAACCAAGGTGGGGCTGTTTAACACCTTGTGAAAGAACTTACCACTGATACCTTTTAGCAGGCTGGAAATTATTATACATAGGTACTATGAAGGCATATTTTTCTTGTTCTTGTAAAAGTATAGTAAACAAAAAAGCAGTATTTTAAATTAATCACTGTAATAGACCATCCTTTAGGTAATATAGTTGGCAAGGGAATTCCAAGCTGTAAAGAGCACATTGGCTAAATCATCTTATTTATGGCTCTTAATTATGTTAGCATTCTCTATTATCCAGATTTATTTTTAATGACAAATATAGGAGAATTCCAAGGGCTAGTTGATTCTTCAATATGATGAGCATTTAGCTGCTCCTGTACCAGCTGATCTAGTGACTGTAATTTTTCTGCTGTCAAAGGCCATTGTTCCACCTACACAGATTTGTCAGTTAAACATTTTAAAGGTAGGGCTGTTGGTACCTTTGAAAGATCAGTATCTGCTGTACCCTGCTTATGTACAATCTGAACAATAGGTGACCATTCTTGATAATACCTTTCCATATTTTTCTCAGAAGTGTACTTTAGTTTATGGTTTGTTTCTGAGATTGGAGGAATGTTAATCTGGGTTTTCTATTGTTGTAACAAGTCATATCCCCATAAATTCATTGCTCTGTTAGCCACACATGGCTTTAATTGCACTACCTGTCCTTCTGGCCCTATACGTTCAACCCACCTTGTACTTCGTTTTACCTGATGCTTTGGGATGTCTTTCTATATGCTGTGAATATGTGTTGCTCTGATTGGTTGATAAAAAAGCTGTTTGGCATATGGCAGGGCAGGATGGAGCCAGGTTGCAAAATCCAAGGGAGATAGTGAATGGAGAAAGGAGAGGCTGGGGATACGACATGCCACCATCCAGGGAACAGCATGTAATGGCACACAGGTAAAGCCATAGAACACGTGGTGACACATAGATTAATAGAAATGGACTAAGTTCAGTTATAAGAGCTAGATAGCAAGAAAATTGAGTCATAGGCCATGGCCATACAGTTAATAATTGATATAAGTCTCTGCATGTTTATTTGGGTCTGAGCAGCTGCAGGACTGGGTGGGACACAGGAAAACTTCCAGGTATAACCTGAGATAAAGTTCCAGTTCCTAGAAGATGACTATTTACCTCCTGAAGAAGCCAGTCTGGATGCCAAATTTTTGTTGAAATTGTTGTTAAATCCATGCTTATGTCTACTAAAACTTCAATCACACTCTGATTTATTTGTATGTTTAGCTTTGGTCTTTGATTATTTATAGAAGTTTGCCAAAATATTTGTCTTACGGTCTCTCATGAAGATTTTGTTTTATCTAATGAAGCTGTTATGTCACTCAGAGCAGTATGGCTTTTAACAACAAACATTAAGTCTTTTAATTGCTCTGTGGAAGGGTTTGCCCATAGCTGACAGGAAATGATTGAACCAAATTCGACATTGGAGCCTGTGAGAGGCCCCCTAAGGCATTTCTCAATGGCAAAGGGTTACCTTGTCTGTCCCTTGTTGATCTGCATTCATTAGTCCAATATCAGCCTTCATCATACCTTCTGTGTATCCAGAAGGCTGGAGCCTTCTGTTTGGATTATCTCTAGAAAAAAACATTTCCAGGAATGCCTTGCCTATGATTCCTTTTCATATGACCTTGTTTACCACAATTAAAAACCTGACCTTTTGATTTCTAAAAATTTTTCTTAAAATTTTTAGAAATCACTTTTCCTATTCAAGTATCATCATAAATGTGAGATCCAATATCAGCTGTAATTCATATCCGTTCATTTATGGGTGCTGATCTTGCCTTTAAAGGCCTAGACACCCTTTTGTATTCTGAATTAACATTTTCAAAAGCCAAAGATTCAATTAACATTTGTTTAGCTACTGGGTCTGATATCATTCTATTTACAGCTAAAGTCAATTTTTATTAAAATAAAAAATCAGTGAAGGCTTCTTTGGGGCTTTGTATAATTTTTGTAAATGACTCAGTTCCCTTTCTTGATTTTTCAACTCTGTCCCAAGCATTCAAATCTGCTATAAGACACAGGGCCAAGGTGTGATAATCAAATCCAAACTGTCTTTGCAAATCATTATTCTGGCCTTCATTGAGAAGTTGATCTTGGGAAATCTCCATACCTCTAGTGCTACTTTGTTGTTCTATGACCATAGCTTCTTCTCTCCACCATGTTTTCCATTGTAACAGAGAACAAGCTTCCAATATTGCTGTAGCCAAATATCCAGTATTGTGGAATAATTCTGTTCCAAGTTGCCCACTAATTTAACATCTGTTTCATAAAGGGTGAATGCATACCATCTGAAATGACTGCTTCCTTAAACCTCTTTAAATCTGTCAATCAAGGCCTTGGTTGGGCATGTTAGTCAAGCACTCTACCAAATGAGTAACATATCCTAACCAATTAATTGTTTCTATAGGGCAAAACTATTTCTGGTTCTTTAGAATCTAAAGGTCTTTAGAATTTAATGATCTAAATGGGGCTTTTCCCATTGCAATCTCCCCACAACAGCACCCAGGCCTAAAAATGCACAGTCACAACCTCCTTCTAGCTCTATAGCCACCTGAGTCAACCAAGGCTTGGAAATGATCCCCAATAAAAATTGGGTATGACAGTGCATACATGTAATCTCAGTGCCTGGAAGATGAAGACAGGAGGATAAGGAGAACAGGTCATCCTCGGCTACATAGAAGTCTCAAGGCCATTTAGATCTATCTCCTGCCGTTCATGTAATTTTATCTGTCTTAAACTACCCTTGTGCATGCTGTCACAATCACTGTGAGTTCATATGTGCATCTGTCCATTGCTTCTGAAAAACAATCTGCCACCTGTGGCTCTTACAGTCTTTCTGCCACATTTCAGTATAGACCTCTGGTCTTGAGGGGAGAGGTATGGAATAAATGTTCCTTTGGGGGCTTAGTACTCTGTCTTAGTTACTTTTCAATTGCTGTGACAAAGCACCATGACCAAGGTACTTATGGAAGAATGAGTTTATTTGGGAATTACAATTTGAATGGTAAGACTGTGGCCACCAATGGCAAGGAACATGGCAGCAGACCAGCATGACACTGGAGAAGTAGCTGAGAGCTTATGTCTTGAGACACAACTACCATGCAGAGAGAGAGCAAGAGAAAGCTGAAATTGGTCCTGGTTTTTTAAACATCAAGTCCAACCCCAGTGACATACCTCCTCCAACAAGACCACACCTCTCAATCCCTCTCAAACAGTTTTACCAACTGGGGCCAAGTATTAAAACAGAGGAGTCTATGAGAGTCATTTGTATTCAAAGTACCACACACTCTGAATTCTCTTATTCTCTGCACATTGACCAATTGTAGGTCTCTGTGTTAATTACCATATACTGATCCTTTGATAAGGGCTGAGAGATTTGCTGATCTATGGGAATAACAATAATTGCTTCTGAAAAACAATCTGCCACCTTTGGTTATTTTAATTAAGTTATTTTAATGCTATTTTTATTTATGAACTAAGAGCAGTATGTTTTTGTAGACAGCAGATGAAATCCTGAGTGAATATGTATTGTTGACATGATCATGGCCATGTCAAGGACCCCAGTGCCTCAACCCATGGAAATGCTTTTCCCCAGGTCTAAGTACAGATGGTGGTGAACAGTTGACCTTTAGCTAAAAACTAGTGTGTGCAGGAAATATTATCTGTAGCTTCCTGGTCCTGGATATACAGGACCTTTTATATACAGAAATATCAACTTGAACTTGTACTTCTAGATGATTGCAGCCTGAGAATGCTCCCCTACAGAGATTTCCTACTGAGGTTAGCTAACCTGCCTCCTTCTTATTCGTGCTGTACATAATAAATGAACTGAGTTTCTGAGTCTCTACTGCTGTGTCTCCATCAGAGCACACAGCCCACCAAATGGCAACTTTTTGGCACTTGTGTCTGCAGTTTCCTTGTAGCCCATTGCCCCAGTTAGATCAATCCCTAAGCTGTACAGGCTGCTGTTGCACGAATCCCAAATGGTCTTATAATAAAAAACCTGGAGCCAGATATTGGGGTAAATGCTTAAAGATCAGAGAGACAAAGGAATAGGTCACTAGAGAAACTTCTCACCACTACCGAGTCCTCAGGCTAAATGGAAGGCAAGATCCTATCTTCACGAATCCTCTGACTGAAAAAGCTCTACTTCCTGTCTCCTCACATATTACATGCCTTTGTAGTTGGAAGTTTCTCCGGTCCCGCCAGGCCCCGTGGTCCCACAGCCCTTTATAAAATAATCACATAGAGGCTTAATTTGATTATAACTGCTCAGCCATTAGCTCAGGCTTATTACTGACTAGCTCTTATACTTAAATTAACCAATAATTCTTATCTATATTTAGCTACGAGGCTTGGTACCTTTTCTCAGTTCTGCCTTGACATCTTGCTTCCTCTGTGTCTGCCCAGTGACTCCTGACTCAACCTTCCTCTTCCCAGAATTTTTCTTGTCTGCTTATCCCACCTATACTTCCTCCCTGACAACTGGCCAATCAGCATTTTATTTACCAATCAATCAAAGAAACACATATTCACAGCATACAGAACAATATCCTACAGCATGCCATTCTCCACCCAGCCATTTCACTTCCTTCCTAGTGCTGGGATTAATGGAATGTGTGCTTCCCAAATACTGGCAGCAAAGACATGAGATCTCAAGTGCTGGGATTAAAGGCCTATGGCTCCCAAGTACTAGGATTAAAAGTGTGTGCCACCACTGCCTGGCTCTGTTTCTCTCCAAGACTGAAGCAATCTCATGTAGTCCAGGGTGGCTTTGAACTCACAGAGATCCAGACAGCTCTCTGCCTCCCAAGTGCTAGAATTAAAGGTGTGGGCCACCACTGCCTGGCCTCTATGTTTAATCTAGTGGCTGGCTCTGTCCTTTGATCCATGGGCAAGCTTTACTTGATACACAATATATCACTACAGGTTGCAGTAGATGTTCTTCTAAGGTTCATGACCACAGGATCTTAGTGACAGGCTCTTATTCTCTTTGAGTGTCAGATATAGGTTTCATCTCATGAAATAGGCCTTAGATCCAAATTTTTAAAGTGGTTGATAACTCTCATAACATTCCATGCCACTATCGCACCAGCAGGTATATCTCCCTGGGTAGGTTATTAATATAGTTTACAGGGTTCACAATTTGGTGTGGTTGATGATTACTTTTCTCTCCTGTTAATATCTGCAACACCTTTCATCACTATAAAACTAGTCAGTAGGGATGAAGCTTCCAATTGAAAACCAGCTAGATCTCTCCATGTTCTATGATTCAAGTATATGATATCTTAAGCAATGAGATCTGGCTATCAAATTCTAGAAGGCACTCAGCACTGGCAATAGTCTGTGCTTTGGGGAAAGTCTTTGGGACTCCATTGACCAGAAACTCAAAAACAGATAACTCATTCATGGTACTGGGGTTTTTATTTTATAGTGTATAATGTCTACTTGGGGTATTGTCACCCTATTATAGAGTAACTCAATTTACATTTTTAAAGTATGAATTTGTATATATTTTAGGAAGCTTCTGTGGTAGGTTCCCATATAGCTTTTTGAAAGGCTTTTATCATTAGTCATCACTCCCCAAATTTTCTTCTCTACACTGGCCTGTTATCCCTCACCCCATTTAATCCTTACTCTCCGTTCTTTTTGGTGTCTTTGTAATAGTATATCCTACTTCTGCTTCCTTGAAATACTACCTCCTTTCACAAGTTGCTTAACTGCTAGGGGTATTCCAAATGACCTACCCATATTTAAAGCTTCCAAAGCTAGCATCTACATATGAAAGAAAATGTTTGACACTTATCTTTCTGATTCTTGGTTATTTCATTCAGGAAAATTATTTCCAATTCTTTCCCTTTACCTGAAAATTTCATAATTTCATTTTGTAACAGCTGATTAATAATCCATTGTGTAAATGTACCACATTTTCATTATCTGTTCCTCTATTCATAGACATCTAGGCTATTTCCATTTACTGGCAATTATGTATAGTATATCAATGATCACAAAAGAGAAAGTATCTCTGTAGTAAGATAATAATCTTTTGATGTGTATCTAAGAGTGATATAGTTGGACCTTGTGGTAGATCTAGTTTTAGCTTTTTGATGAAACTCCACACTGGTTTCCATTGTGTCTATACCAGTTTACATTCCCACCAGCACTGAGTGAGTGTTGCTCATTCCTGAAATCCTCTCCAGCACCTACTATCATTTACTTTTCTTGATCATGACCACTCTGACTTGGATAAGATGAAAACTCAAAGTAGTTTTAATTTGCACTTCCCTGATGACTAAGGATATTTAACCTTTTAAACTATTTCTCAGTCATTTGTGTTCATCTTTTCAGAACTCGGTTTAGTTCCTTTGGGTTGTTTCTTGATTTTTTTTGTCTGTGTGTGTGTGTGTATTCTAGATACTATACTTTTTTAGATATATATTTTTCCCCACTCTACAGGCTGTATCTTTACTCTAATAACGCTGTATTTTATTGTATAGAAATTTTATGTTTCATAAAGTACTTTTTATTCATTGTTGGTCTTAATCCCTGAGAGTTATCTGGGTCCTGTTCAAAAGGTTCTTTACCATGTCATTGAGTTCAAGGGTATGATGTCTTTTGTCCACTATGAGTTCAGGGTATCAGCTTTCATGATGAAGTTCTTGATCCATTTGTAGTTGAGTTTTGTGCAGGGTAAGAGATACAGATCTAGTGTCATCATTCTACATGTAACCATGCAATTTGAGCAGTACTATTTGTTGAAAATGCTGTCATTTTTCTATTGTGTATTTTTGGCCTCTTTGATAGTAATCAGGTTTTTTTTAGTTGGCTGAACTTAAATATGGATCTTCAGTTCCATTATATTGGTTAACCAAATTGTGTTTTTATGATAGCTTTCTGAGATCTATTGTTGTAGCTTTTTGATGGATAGTGAAAGCTATACTTGTCAGGAGGTATAAGGACACATATTTAAAATTTAGTTTAGGACTATGTTGGTTTAGTCAAGAAGTGATTGTAGGTTCTCTTCAAAGATCCATGATTTCTGAGTTTTCAGATTGGATTAGTGAATTTTTCAATTTTATCTTGAATTCTCCTGAATACTTCTAGCTCTTCATTAAGTACAGACTTCAAATCCTGAATTATCTTCATCATTTCATTCAGCAATGTATTTGTACTTGTTTTGACATCACTAAGTCATTTATTGTTATACTTTTTAAATTTATTGAGGGTTTTTTTCTTTACAGTATTCTGTATACTCCTTGAATTTCTTGATAAAGTTTATTACTGCTTTTTCAAATTTTGTGTCCTTGGGTTCATTTAAGTAATTCTCATTTAGGAGCATTTCTGTAAGCCTAGAAGCTTTGAGAGCAGACACACTGTCTTGGACTTCCATATTTGTGTTTTTGAGATGTGACCTGGACATGTTGACTTCTTTCATCAGTTGTATGTCTAATTTAGGAGTCTAGCCTGGCTTAGATTGGGCTAATGTAGGTGCAGTGTAACTATAACTAGGCCTGGAACTTTTGGTGAATGAGCTGCTCATTTGAAACTAGTTCCAAGAGTATGGAAATGGCATGGGTTGAGTGATGGTCAGAGCAGGCCATGATGGTACGTGCATCATGAGTCTAGAGCTAGGTTTGTGAGCGCAGAGATGGCGAGGAATAGGTGTCTATCAGAAACTGACCAGTTAAAGGTGGTGGTAAGCTGCTCTTCTGTAGCAAGGACTGCAAGGCAAGGTTCACTTATATTTTCAATATTGCTTCAGAAGGCTTGTCTAATGGTAAAATGATAAATATGAAGTGTAAGTGCTTTTTATAGGCTTTCTGATCTTCATGTCTATCTCCTGAAAATTTCTGGAAGTCTTAGAGACATATTTATTTAAATAATTTTGACAAAGTATTTCAAATACTTCCTTTGATTTTCTTTCATGTGAACAATATATCTCCCTTCCTGCTTCTGACTCAGATATTGTGTATCCCAGCATGCACTTGTGTTTGTATAAGCAGTCCCTCACTGAACTCTTCCCAGCAGATTACCATGAGACCTCCAGCTGGAAGGCTGGATGCAAGTGATTTGTCCAGACATTTTGCTAGTACATCTTCTGATGGAGCAGGAGCTGGAAGTAGAACATCTTGAGCAGAGCAGCAACTAAAGTTTTTGTTTTCTCCACATACTCTTCTCTCCCAGCTGTGACATTCCATCCTCCCCCATTCCAGGGTAGCAATTCCCTTAGTTCAGTGACTTTCAGCTTTTCCACAATAGTGCTTCTTGTTTATAGCTTAGTCTATTTGGGTATAAATCATTTATTTTCCTAATAAATACCCTGCATGAAATCAGATATCACTTCACATAAGATTTCTTATAGAAAAAACTTTTTAAATGAAGTGTAGTTTCAGTTACCTGGTTTTAACTAGGAAAATTATACAAACTTGCCTGTGAGGAAAAGCTCTAACTCTGAAATGAAAATAGTCAATGCTAGAAAGACCTCACATGCAGCTTCAGTGCTTAATTCCTGGAAATATGAGAAATGTAGTATTGCTATAAATGTACCCCTTAATGTTCACAAAAGGAAAATTAAAACAATTCTAGGGAAAATGAAGAAAGGGCTACAGTAAATAGTTTCCTTTGGAAATGAGAACAATAAACCTATAGGGTGGAAAGGATTAAAAAAAATTAATGAATAGTAGTGGAGTCTCTAGACATTTTCCACTGGTAGTATTAAATGGATTAAATTTTTCTGTCAAAAAATAAATTTTTAAAAACTCAGCCTTGAACTTATAAAAATAAATGAATAAGCATCCACTTACATGTCAGTAGAGAGGATAGTCCTGGAACATGAGTGAATCAAAATGAACTCTAGGATAATTACACTGGTGGTGGTGTGGGGAAGGCTGAAAACTGAGGCTCCACAAGTTAAGATTTAAAGAAGTACTTTAGCATTGGTATCTGTCTAGAATTTCCAAATTTGATACAGTGACAAATCATACTGAAAATTTAATGTAGATATTTGACTAGTTTTATACATATCAAATTGATTAGAATTTTTTGGATAACCTCACTTGAGAGAGGAATAAAATGGCTTTGCTGAGGATTTTCCCTGAATTATCTGCTTTGTAAGATTATTTTTATGTTGTTATATTTTGTTGTTATATTCTATTTGTAGTATAGTTATTCCTAATTATCTTAGCTATTCATAATTACCTCACTTGCTACCAGCTAAAACTTTTTTAAAAAGCCACATATTAAAATTCTATACTGTCTAATAGGATTGCTTCAAACTTTGTTTTGTCTGACACACATTCTTTAGTGTGTGTGTGTGTGTGTGTGTGTGTGTGTGTAAGAGAGAGAGAGAAAGCGAGAGAGAGAGAGAGAGAGAGAGAGAGAGAGAGAGAGAGAGAGAGAAAGAGAGAACCACCAACTTTCATTTTTATTAAAGATGGGATAATGGAACATATTCTATTTTTAGTTCTTTTATTCATTTTGTCAGGCTTTTAAGAGCAGAGAGAGAAATAAATGCATTTTTCTTTGTCGATTTAAGCATTGCTGATTGCCTTTTAAAGCTAGAAATATTTATGGCTGAATTGGTAAGACTCAGTGTATTCAGCCCAAAAGGCAGATTTATGTACCTTACCTGAATCATAAACATTATATAATAAAGAATGTAAAATTATTTGGACTTTTAAGGTAACAAGAATTAGTGGGGTCTTTATTTTTTGTTTAGATAATGTTCTGAATCATTTAAATAATTATAAAACACACACACACACACACACACGTAGGACTGGAAAAGCTAGCTGGAAATGAAAGTGCAGTACCTTTTGTCTTTCAGTTGGAAATCCTACTCAGAAGCATTCACAACCATCAATGGCTTTTTCTGACAGATACAAAACACCACCATGTGCAGGATATTTAGGATATTTCTTCAGGTTAGGGTGTGATAGTGTGCAAGTGACATTAACAAAGACAAACTTGCTTCAATTAGATAGTGTTAATTAGTGTTTCTTACATAATTATCAACATCTGGTCTGCTTTTCACCTGCTTTTCTTTTGCTGATAATTTCAATCTCCTTTTAGGTGAAGTCAGCAAGTAAGCTTCAACATAGGAAAAACAAGTCAGATAATATACCTGGTGCTTAAGTTTAATATCAAAATGAACGGATAATTAATGAGCAGAGTCCAAGAAAGGAGAATAAGTAGTATCAGGAAACATAACACATACATAATTATATCTAGCAGGTCCAGCAATCCAGGAGTTTGAACAGAGGTCTGAACATTGTACCTACAGAATCCATCCCTTCAATGCAGAGATTATTATAATTTATCTGATTGGATACAAATATATAACAGTTCTGAGAAAAGCACATGCATTGATGTAATTATCTGGGTAGTTAAAAATTCAGGGATGCAGCCCCTAAGGTGTTACCCACATTCCAATAGATTGTCCTACACTCACACACATATCAACAGCACCATAATGACCCAGTGGGTTTTTAAAAATAACACATGACTTTGGGAGGGGAAAGTGGCCAGGGGATAGAGGATGATTCTGAGGAGAAATATGGGGAATTTATTTGATCAAAACACATTATATACATGTATGAAATTATCAAGTAATAAAAAAACCTTTAAAATTATAAGATTCTATTTGTGGAGAAGAATTAATTTGAAATAGATTCTTGCTTAAATGCTTATTGGTTAGAAAATGTTCTGAGATGTATGATAACTTCTACCCCAGATAGTGGAAGATAAGTGTGGTCTAGACATTGAAGAACAATTATTGCCTCTGAGTCATTCTATACAGTATTTTGGAGCTATCCAAACATATGGCAGTGATGGAAAGTTACCTAGAAGGACAACTGCACTAATTTCACCAACTCCAATAGTTCTTCCCCTGTATTCTACACTCTGGGCAGATGTTTGCATAAGATTCGTATATGAATGAAATTGTCCTTCAATTTGAAGAATGCTCATCTGTTTGATATTCAGGAAACAAAATTTACAGTCTATCATGATACCTAATACGTTACAGTCATGAGAAAAATCTAACCCCAGTTCCTTTATTTGAAAATTTGGTTGAGTGATATTCTGCAGGTAAGAATTAATTCTAAAATGAAAACATTTATGGTTTCCTGAGTTATTAATGTGAAAGAACTACAGGATAGAGATAGGGATGGCTATGTCAGTAGAAGGACCTAAACCAAGCAGTAGTGCGTGGGAGGAGAAGCTGAGAAACAGCATTTCAAAGCAAGGGTGAAAGAGCACTAACTGAATATTTCCAAGAGCCGAAGATGTTTCTACTGAATAGATATTACTGGGCAGAGCTGAAAGTACCAGGCAATTCTTGGCAGACTCCCCATGGACTCCAAAGTGAAGACGAGTACACACACACACACACACACACACACACACACACACACACAATCAGTAGAGCTGGGGAAATTAGATCATATGAAATCTCAACCTTAGGCCTGGTGAAATTCCCAGTAACTCCTACTTCCACATCTTACCCTGTAAATGACAGATATTTATTCCTTACACACTTGTAAAAATAAATATATACACTTGAAAACAGAAATAAAATTGAGTAGGCCAGAAATGTTTGGCTTTTCTCTAGGGCTTATGACCTATCTAGTCACAGTCCTTAGCTCTAATAATAGTGCCAGATATGGGTTTCATCTTGTTGAGTGGTTCTTATGTCCAATTAGCAAATGATTGGTTATTCCTATAACATTCATGTCACTACTGCACTAGTGGACATGTCTTCTCAGGGTGGTTTGTTACTGTAACTCTCTGGATTCCCAGTTGGGTAAGATTTATGAATACTTGTTTGAGCTGGCAGCACGCATAGCACCTCCAAGTCTGTGGAAACTAGCCAGTAGGGATGAAGTTTCTAGATCAGTATGAGCTTGATATCCCCATGACTCAAGTATGTGATATCTTCAGAAATATGGTCTTACTAGCAAGTTCTTGAAGGCAACCAAGAGTTTCTCTTCTTTTTCTTACCTGTACTTGGAGAATTTTGTGCTTCATTCCATGGAAGTTAGTTTCGTTTTTCAGGCTGTAAAATAGTTACGTAATTTCTCCCTTTTCTCCCTCAAAGCCCTCTCATTAACTTCCATTCCTGCTCTCTTTCAAATTTATGGCCTCTTTTTCATGTATATATGAAAGATTATATATTAGTATTATATATTATTAAAGATTATATATATATACATATATAACCTCCTTTTTTTTTTTTTTGGTTTTTCGAGACAGGGTTTCTCTGTGTAGCTTTGTGCCTTTCCTGGAACTCACTTGGTAGCCCAGGCTGGCCTCGAACTCACAGAGATCCACCTGGCTCTGCCTCCCAAGTGCTGGGATTAAAGGCATGCGCCACCACCGCCCGGCCATAACCTCCTTTTAAGTCTTTAAAATATTACTTGTATGTGTATGTTTTCATAGCTGACCATGTATCATTGTATAATCAATTGGTGTGCTCTTCCTTGAGGAAAACTAATCTTCCTGATTGCAGCATTCCTTAGTTGCCTGCAGTTCTTTGGTTAGGGTTGAAGCCTCGTGAGAGTTCCCCTTTCCATGTTAGGGGGTCTATTGTTGTCACTTGTGTTAATAAGGTCTTGGTTAGGTAGCCATGTTGGTGAGACTTCATGGGCGTAGCTTCTGACATTTTTTCCAACCCATTTCCTCCATATCAGCAGCTCCATTCAATTAGCCCTTGGACTGAATGGCAGAATTCCCACAGCATTCTGTCATCTTTGTTGATACAAGGCATTATTTTCCTCTCTTGGCAGGGGGCTATAAAATTATATTCTCTTGTCTGTATACATTTTCTCTTTCTGCACACACTTTGATGCCTGGTTGCAATAGCTTGCTTATTTTAAGGGCTACATTCCTTAAGTCTTCTTGTTCTACCTGTATGTACTTCTGTCTCCTGCCACAGCCATGCTTACTTATCTCAGATGCTGTACATCAAAATGGGTGGCTACATTCATCGCTGTTCCCTGCTTGTCCCTGCTGTCATGTGATATGGTCCTAAAGCAGAACTATGTTACTAGCCCCTCTGTTCTTGATACATTATTTTACCTAATATAACAACTGGGTACTGAAGAAAATATAGATATTCCCCTTCAATCATAAAGCTCTGGCATATTGTGGCCAGAATAAGTGTCTCTTTTTTATGTGTCTTCTCTCAATTATTTCTGATCCTTAGAGGAAGAAAACTAATGCTGTATATAAAAGAGCCAACTATACTTTTTTTTCTACGTTAAAAGGAGTGGGTTGATAATGATCTTTACCCATCAGGGCAACTTGGGGGTCTCAACCATTTGTCAGGAAGCAGTCTTGGCTGACTAAAGTAACTAGAATTGTGGGTAACATGCTACCCTAATTCAAGGTTATCTTTTTGGCTTTGATTGTTTGTTTGTTTGTTTGTTTGTTTGTTTTTAACAACCAAAGTATACACAGTAGCAAATTCACAGACAAAGTATTGATTTTGAAACTTAGTTCCCAGCACAATAGTGCTCCTATCTCACTGGCTTTAGATTTTAGTTCTTTCTTTTTTTTTTTTTAACTCCCATCGATTTGCCCTTCTGCTTTATTCTCCACATTTGGGATAATTGTGACCCTCAAATCTTATAAAGAAATTAACTTAGCATTATACAACATCACCAGGCAATTTAATCACTTGTCTAAAAGAATGACAAATAACTGGCAATTTGAGCTTTAACACACTTTCCATCTAGATCGGTTTTGTAAAAAGTAAAAAGCAATCACAAGACTGATGTGGTGTGCCCAGTTCACTAGGGACAGGACTACCCTTTGGCAGGTAGTCCAGAACGGTATAAGAAAGCATGCTGGTTGGGCATAGTGGCACAGGTCTCTAAAATTAAAAAAAAGAGGCAAGTGGATCTCTGTGAGCTGGAGATCACCCTGATGTACATAGAGAAGTCAGGCAGTGCTATGTGGCTACATAGAGATACCCTGCCTCAAACAAACAAAGAAAGTGGCCATGGGGAGCAAGCCATTAAGAAGTACCTCTCCATAGTCTCTGCTTCAATTTCTGCCTCTAGGTCCTGCCTTGATTTCTCTCAGTGAGGGACTGTGCCCTGGGAGATGTAAGGTGAAAGAAACCCTTTCCCCTTTCTTCCCTAAGTTGTTTTGGTCGTGGTGTTTTATCACAGCAATAGAAACCCTAGGATATGCCCCATAAGAGTTAGTGGAATTGGCATTATGAATCACCTGGACAGAAGAGCACTCCTCGGGAAAGGAGATGTACCTGAGAGATGTGCTAATGAGAAGGAAGTTATTTACAAATCCTTACTGCTAAGTTTTCCTGGTTTGTTTTTGTTTTTGTTTTTTCTGAATTCTTACTCAAAAGCATAGCTTTTTCTATTCCCCATTTCTATGTCAGCTTTGGATACATGTCTATGTCTTACACATGCTTACCTTTACACTAGACACTTTACTCGGGAAGGAAGAACTGACAAATGCCAAAACTGAATTGGAAAAATAATAGAAAAATACTCATGAATACAAATAAAATGAGAGACATTGAAGAGGGAAGCGACATCCAAGTCGATTACATAGTCCATAAACAAAAGAGAAGCTAGTCAGAGCTTCTCATAGAATATTCTGTAAGAATATTAAAAATTGTCAAGAAAAGTAGTTAAGGTGATGAGATACACATTTAATAGTTGTTACATAGTTGAGCAACAAAACTAAATATTATTTAAAACCACAATTCAAGAAGAAGCAAATAAAAATAGATTTCATCGAAAAAAATCATACCCTGCTTGTCATGGAATCAGAGTACTATCAAGACACTAAATGGGAATCATTGTCTTTGGAAATCAAAATTATATCTCCACTGCTATTCTTTCCAATATATGAATCAAGCAAGAAAATGAGATTTCTTATTTTTTTTTCAAATTCTCAACAGCAAACTTTTAAACTACAAAATAGCAGAACAACATTGCTGAAGTCCTGGAAGAAATAAATGTGAATCAAGGTTTTTATTCTTGGTCAAAAGCCTTTTGCTATAAATGCTTCAAAGAGTTAGGAAGATGAAATACTTCCAGAAATCTCATGTCCACGAACCTTTCCTGAAAACTACCTCAGAGAGAATTTCATAAAAGCATGACTTCTGGAATAGCTACATATTATATGTATTTAATGTCTGAATGGTGGTGGCAAAGATGGAAAAATTCAGCTCTCACATTATAGGCTCTGATGTCGCACAATTAACAGCAATTTGAAAACAGGAAAAAATTTAAAGTAAATGGGAATAAAATATACTTGCTAACTGAGTTACTGGTGTTGGGAGTGAAAGATATTTAAATAGATTAATGAAGAGCTTGACAATTAAAAACATTTAAATTAACAAATAACACTAAAACTATACTATGATTAATGAGAAGAAAAAAGATGTTACTTATTGACCACGATATTGAGGAAAGGCTTTCAAAACAACATTTTGGTTAAAGTGTTATAGAAAAGTATTAGTAAAAAGATAACCATCACAAAAAGATTTGTCTTCCCAAGTAACAAAAGAAATCCAGGGGTAAAAGAACAAAGCAAACAGCAAAAACTGCGGATGGTATTCACTTATGATATGTATTCTTATTATAAGATCAAGACCAAATGTACTAATTCTAACCATACATATTAGGGGGCTTAGCTAACATGGTAAAAAGAAATGTCTAGATGAGTTAAGAAAGCAAAATTTAACATTATTCTATATGCAAAAGACATATCTAAAGTGAACTGAAAAAGGTAAAAGATGAAAGAATGAACAAAAATATACTAAGCAAGGGCAAGTAAGAAGAAATCAGGGGCCATGATTTTGATCTCCAACAAGGTTAAATTCAGGGCAGAATTAAACAATATAAAGTAGGACACACTATGATGCAAAAGACTACAATTCACAGTGAAGATATTAGTATCTATTCACCAAATGCCAGTATCAACTTTTATAGAGCAGAAACTATGAGATGAAAGGTAGATACTAAATCCAGGAAAGCTTAGCACATTTATCTCAGATCTAGATAGAACAAGGAGATAAATGTTAGCAAGGACACAGAAGATATGAAAACTCATAAGATAGAGTCTATAAGTACATAATTATTACTTTACTTGAGAATATGCCTTGCTTTCTCAGTGTATAAACATTAACACTGTATGTTAACAGGCTGCAAAATATTTCAGACATGGAAACACAATAAGCATTAGTGGACTACAATGTGATAAATCTTCCATCAGTACTACTAATAAAAAATTACCATATTCATCAAAAAGATTTCACTTTTAAATTCTTGAGTCAAAGGGATAATGTGCCTTTAAACTCTCCAAATTTATAATAAAGAATAATAGTGCAATCAATTGACTAAAAATAATAATGTCCTAAAAAAGATGAGTTTCTTCTTGGGAAAAGCACTTCTTGTATTTGGAAAAGTGTTCCAAACAAAACTCTCTTTCCATGAGGAGTACAATCCCAAGAGTTTCACAATCACTAAGCCAGAACTGCAGAAGATACTTGAAGGAATCCTATGAACAGGAGAGAAGGATAAATACATCCAAGAGGACATGAAACAAACTGTTGGCATAGTAAACAAGCACATGAAGATTAGGCAAATACCAAACACAACAAAATAACAAGAATTAATAGAAACCTTTCAATAATAACCCTGGATTCTGTCTCAATTCCCCAGTAAAATGACACAGACTACCAGATTAGATTAAAAACAAAAACAACACAGTACAACTCCAAGGACCCATCTATTGGTTGCATATAAGAAAAAAGTATTTCATTTGTAAATACGAACACAGTCTTAGGGTAAAAGACTGAGAAGAGTTCATCTAAGCTAGTAGAAATTGACAGCAAGCAGGCATAGCAATTCTAATTTCTGGAAAAGTAAATCTTAAACCAAAGTTAGTCAGAAGGCATTAAAATAAGAAGACCACTGCCTATTAAATGAACAATCCACCAAGAGAACATTACAGTTCTAAACATATGTACAAATTTTAAAATACAAATTATATGTGTATAAAGACAGAACACATAATAGTGGCTTATTTCATATCAATACATAGATCACTCACACAAAAAACACAATAAGAAAACATCAGAATCTAAGGACATTATATATCAAATTGGCTTCATAGACATCTACAGGCTACTTCATCTAAACACTACAGAATAATTCTTGGCAGCATGTGAAATATATAATGTGTTTTGATATATTAAGTCTACTCTCTGGACTCCTCCAAAATCTAACCCCCTTTACCTACCCACCCAACTTTGTATTTTTTTTTTACTCTCATACCCTTCAAGCAGAATTTGTTCTGCCCCTATATTCTTGAATGACCTTCCAGTGGAGTTCAACTGACTTACCAGGGGCTACATGTTAAAAGAAAACCGACACTCTCTCCCAGCGACTATCAATTGTCAATAGATACTCAACTGGGAAGTTAGATTTTATGTCCACCCTTCCACTCCATGTTGAGAAAACACATTGTGTGCACATGCTATCACAACCACTGTGAATTCATATGTGCAGATGCCCTGTTGTGTCTAGAAGACACTGTTTCCTTCCCGTCATCCAGTGCCTCTGGCTCTTAACTCTTTCTGCCTCCTATTCTACAATGATCCTTAAGCCTTGGCATGAGGAAGAGTGAAATAGATATCGTATTTTAGACTGATAATTCCAGTTTTATTATCTGAACCTTAACTAGTTGTGCATCTCTGTGTTAATTACAATCTACTGCAAGTAGAAATTTTTCTGATGAGGGTTGAAAATGCATTAGTCTTCGTATAAAACAATAAATAACTAGGAGTCAAACTATGTCCCTTCAGGGAATAATAGTTGTAAGTTCTACCCCAGGGCCCATGATTTGTCTAGTCACAGATTCTTGACTAAATAATGGTGCCAGATATGGGCTTCATCTTGTGAAGAGGACTTAAATCCAAAGAAAAAGTGTTTGGATATTTCCATGATGTTCATGCCATTAGTGAAATAGTTGACATGTCTTCCCAGGTCCATCACTATTGTAGTTCAAAGGGTTTAGAGCTAGGAAAGATTGAAGAGTACTTTACTCCTCTGGAGGTGTGCATAGTACCTGCCTGTACTCTGGAAGTTAGCCATAGTGTGTAGGTTAGTACCACCTTGATGTGTCCATAGTCTATGATTTAAGCATGTGTTGTCTTTTCTTACCATTATGTTCTATAGGGTAGGTAGGAGCACTGGCAATAGGCTGTAATATATGAAGGATCTAAGAATCTCACCAATCAAAAGCTCCAAAAGAGGTAACCCATTCCTTGAATCATGTTCTTATTTGTTAGCTTCTGGTGTCTAGTAGAGGCATTGTGATCCCATTATAGTGTAATTCTATTTTAACTGTGTATGTGTATGTGTGAGAGAGAGAGACAGGGGGAGAGAGAAAAAGACACACACACACACACACACACACACACACAGAGAGAGAGAGAGAGAGAGAGAGAGAGAGACAGACAGACAGACAGACAGACAAACAGACAGACAGAGACAGAGAGAGACAGAGAGACAGAGAAATGTAGTAGGTAGTCTTACATAATATTTTTGAGAGATCATTAGTTTACCTGATCCCAACTAATGCCCTGACCTCTGTATTATTCCAAATGAAACACATATCTGAAGATTCAAGATTCAAATAACATCTTGTGGATAACATCCACAAGAGAGAGAAGCATATGACTTTTGTCTTCTTAGGTCTGGATTAACTCACTCAGAATGATTGTTTCCAGCTCCATCTATTTATGTTCGAATTTCATAATTTTTATTTTTCTTTGTAGCTGGATAATATTTCCTATGTAAATATATTGCATTTTCATTATCCAGTCATCAGTTGTGAGACATCTAGAGTGTTTCTATTTCCTAGCTATTGTGAATAAGAGTAGGAATGAACATGGATGATCAGGTATCTCTAGAGTCAGATATAGAACTCTTTTGGGATATGCCTGGGAGTGGTACAGTTGGATCATATGGTAGACCTACTTATAACTTTTGGATGAACCTCTACACCAGTGGTTCTCAGCCCTCCTAATGTTGTGACCCTTTCATACAGTTCCTTTGGGAGTTGTGGTGACTCCCAAACATAAAACTATTTTTTGGTGGTACTTCATAACTAGTTTTGCTACTGTTATGGGTCATAATGTAAATGTCTCTTTTTCCCCCCCGATGGTCTTAGGTGATGCCTGTGAAAGGTCATTCAATCCCCCAAATGGGTCATGATCCACAAACTGAGAACCACTGCTCTACACTGATCACCAGTGGCTGTACCAATTTGTGTTCCTATGGGTAGTTTACTCCCACAATAAATGTTCCCTCTTGTCAGCATTTGTCACTAGTGTTTTGTTTTGTTTCATTTTAGTCTTACCCATTCAGACTAGGGTAATATGAAATCAGTTTGTATTTCCCTGATGGGAACATTTTTGGATGGGAACATTCCTGGATCTTTTTTACTCCAATATAAAGTTAAGAATATGCTTTTTTTCAATTTATGTAACAAATTGAATTTTTGTTGGGAATTAGTGTTGAATCTATAGATTGCTTTTGGTAAGGTGGCTATTTTCAACAAAGTTAATCCTACTAATTGAACACTTTTCTCAGTGTCTTAATGTATTCATTTTGTCTTTTACTTTCTTGGTTAAGTTTATTATTTTAAGATATTTTTGAGGTTTTTGTGAACATTTATAAAATACCTTTTACTAAATATAAGAAATTTTGAAATAACTTCTTGCGTCATATCTGCTCACAATGTAATAAAGCCAAATGGCAAAGACATAAGAAACCACATGACATAAATAAACTGAGAGGTTAAACAGCGCAGTTTTAAATGAGGAATAGGTTACTGAACAAGACCAGAAAAATGAATTAAACCACTGAATGAAATTGAAAACACAATATATCAGATCTTTTAAAACACAATGAAAGCAGTTCAAAAAGAGTTCAAATCTGCAAACCCACAAGCCTAGTTCCAGACCTACAGCCCCAGTCATACCTCTGTTTGTGAGCCACCTTTGACAGGTAAATCACTTCTTCCCTTTCCATCTCCCAAATACCCTTGCTGTGTCCATATCCAAACACACAGGTCTAAGTTCATACCCACGGATTGGAAGCCATATTTACCTGATCCAATTAAACAGCTCATCCACCAGCTTGACCTAGTCTACCTCAGGTCACACAGCTCCTTCACTGGTTTTCTAAGGAAAGCCAGATTACCACCTCAGGTACACAACCAAAGAAAAAAGTCTATATGCCTAGATCAAATTTCAAAAAAGCAAAAACATCATGAATGACCAAGACAGCATATGTCCCATCAAATCACTGGGTTTATAGATGTGGTGCCTAATGAGAACTAATCTGAATGAGTCTAGGACAATCATAAAATTTATCAAAGAATTCAAAAATTGAAAGAAAACACAAACACATCTTTGAGGTCCAAGAGAATAATAATAAATGCTTGAGTGATGTCCAAAAAATAATGAAATGATGAAGACAGTTCAGGATTTGAAAAATGGATTCAATAAAATGATAGACACGTTTAAGTAAACACAAGCTAAAATGAAGATGGAATGGAAAAACTAAATATCCCAATTAGTAAACTCAAGGGAGAGCCTTACGAGTGGAATGAATCAAGCAGAAGATAGAATATCAGGACTTGGAGATACAGTAGAGGATCAAGATAAAATATGCAAAGAAATAATACATTTAAAAAAGCAAAAAAAAAGCAACATGTAGGAAATGTGAGTCACCATCAAAGGACCAAACCTTCAAATTATAGGCATAGATGATGGATAAAAATACAAGGTCAATGGCAGAGACCAAATCTTTAACAAGATCATAGAAGAAAATGCCCCCTAAACTAAAGAAAAACATACCCATATAGATACAAGAAGCACACAGAACTCCAACTAGACAAGACCAGAAAGGAAACACTCCATGGCATATCGTAGTTAAAACACAGTTAAGTATGCAGAAGAAAAAAAATACTGAAAACTGCAAGAGAAAAATCACAAGTCACATATAAGGGGAAACCTATCCAAATATCATAAAAAGCATATTGGTAGAATTAAGATCAACACAAACCCAAAAGTAGTAGGTGATTTTCACTCCCCACTTTCTCCAATAGATAGATTATCTAGACAAAAAATAAACAGGGTTTTTTCCAAGACAGCTGCTGAAGATAGAAGAGGAGCAGGTTCTAGTAGCACATGGCTGAGGCCATCTTCTGGGCCTTACTGTGGCCAAACACATACTGTTGGGCCATAAGGTGGTGGTTGTGTGCTGACAGCATGTCAACATTTCCAGCAATTTCTACAGAAACAAGTTAAAATACCTGGCCTTTCCCTACTATTTTTGCCTAGGCTGCCTTTTTTTTTTTTTTTTTTTTTTTTTTTTTTTGTTGCAATGGTGCAAAGTGTACCACATGTTGCCCCACAGGACCAAGTAAGGCCAGGCAGCCCTGAAACACCTCAAGATGTTTGATGGGCCCCCTCTACACTATAATATGACCAGAAAGTTTGCTTACATTGGGGCATCTGGCTCATGAGGTAGGTTAGGAAGCATCAGGCAGTGGCAGCCACACTCTCTGGAGGAAAAGCAGGAGAAGGCCATGATCTGCTACCAGAAGTGACAGCTCACAATGCTGTGGAAACAGACAGAAGAGTGTGGAAAAGAAAATTAGCAAGTTCACAGAGGGCTCCCAAACCAATGGACTCCTGGTGTGAGTCTAAGAGAGACTGTGCCTCAAAAAAAAATAAGATAAAATAGAGAAACCTCAGAATTAAATGACGTTTTATATCAATGGACATAAAAAAAAAAAATCTACAGAATATTCCACCAAAACCCCAAAGAAGACACAGCCCATCTATGGAAACTTCTCTAAAACATGCTGAGTCATATAAAACCAACCTTAACAAATACAGAAAAAAAAATAAATGAAACAACCTCATGTATCCTACATGAACTTAATTTTGCAAATATTTTATGTTGCTTCATGTGTATATATTCAAAATTGCATCAAAGTGGCAAAATAGATGAGGATAACATAGTTTTGTGGTTTTTGACAATATATTGCCAAATAACTCAATCAATACTATAATAACTATGTGGATAATTAAGTTGTATAATTTTCAGTGGAAGCTTTTAGTATTTTTCATTCTACTTTTAACTATTAATTTTAAAGAGAAAATTATAAATTAAGTATAAATAATATGGCATATATATCCATTAATATAGCTTTTAATGTCCAGTAGCATTTGAACTTGAACATTTTTCTTGACAATGCCATTGTCTTTATTTCTGCATGTCTTCACTTCTTACAGAGTTGTTGAAACAAGGCTCTGTGAGATAAACAGCCAAAGAAACACAGTTCCCAATGATTTATATTGCCATTGATTATTAGAGTTACTGTACTTTTGTTTTATTTTATTTTATTTTATGTATATGAGTGTTTTGCATGCATGTATATATGTGCACCATGCATGTGTCTGGTGCCATAGAGGCCCGAAAAGGGAGTAATGGCCTCTGGAACTGAAGGTATAAACAGCTGTGAGCCACCATGTAGGAGCTAGAAATGGAATTCAGGTCCTTCACAAAAGCAGCAAGTGTGCTTAACCACTGAGCCAATCTCTCCAGCTCCTAGAGTCATTCTAATAGCACTGTTAATTCATCGATGAAATTTAGTTGTTTCTAGGAGACTCATTAATTCATGTACCACTCTAAATTACTAAAATCATGTTTTAGTAATATGTAGAATGTATCTTTCCTCAACAAGATATATTAATATTTCTATTTAAGAATAATTTTTGGAGCCGGGCGGTGGTGGCGCGCGCCTTTAATCCCAGCACTTGGGAGGCAGAGGCAGGCGGATCTCTGTGAGTTCGAGGCCAGCCTGGTCTCCCAAGCGAGTTCCAGGAAAGGCGCAAAGCTACACAGAGAAACCCTGTCTCGAAAAACCAAAAAAACAAAAAAAAACAAAAAAAAAAAGAATAATTTTTGGAATACAAAGGCAATCAGTTAGCACTCCCATATTGTAAGAAAGGACATAAGGGAGTTTTCATAGTTTGAAATGAGAATTTGATGAGTGATACTTAAAGCAATATTTTGATCTACATTACTCCTATGTGGATTGATTTTTTTTTTAATTTCTTGGCTAGGTGGCTTGACTTAAAAACTTATTGTTAAACTATCCAACAAAGCATTAATACTGTCATCATTGCCAGCCTCTTCCATATAGCATTTGTATTTTATTTCTCTTGAAGATGTAGAAAGCAGAAGGTAGCCTGTAAGAAAGGTATCAGTAGAACTATTGTTCCATTTTTCTTAAATGTCTGTGGCACTCTTCCATTAAAATATTTGTACAATGAATTATAAAATAGAAAATAAGCAGTGGTTGTATAATTTTATACATATTTCACAGTAAGAAAACTATTAATAAAGCCTTTAATTGCTTCAGCCTTTTTCCTCTAGTATTGACACCTTAACAGAGATAAGCTATCTTCTAAGAACAACAGTTCTCAGCCTGTGGGTTGAGACCACTTGGCGGGTTGAATGACCCTTTCATAGGGTCATATATCAGATATCCTACACATCAGATATGTGTATGATATGAATCATTATGATTCATAACAGTAGCAAATTTACAGTTATGAAGTAGCCACAAAAATAATTTTGTGCGGCTGGAGAGATGGCTCAGCAGTTAAGAGCACTGACTGCTCTTCCAGAGGGCCCAGGGTTCAATTTCCAGCACCCATATGGCAGCTCACAACTGCCTGTAACTCCAGTTCCAGATGATCTGACACCTTCACACCAATGCACATAAAATAAAGTCAAATAAATTTTAGGAATAATAGTTTTATGGTTGGGGTCACCATAACATGAGGAACTGTATTAAAGGGTCACAGCATTAAGAAGAAGATTGAGAATCAGTGATCTAAGACTAACAGGGAATTACATGCATGTGTACATTCACAATATAAAAAAATTGTAACTGTATACACAAAACAATTGCATAATCACATGTGAACAAACATAGACACATTTTTTTTTAAGTAAGGTAAAATTGTAATGTCTTTTCAGAGCCCACAATAGCAAATAGATTTATTTCATACTAATCCATGATTTCAGCTTTGTGGGGCTTAGATTATTTTCTATTCAGTTTTCTTGCCCAGTGCATTAAAAGAAAAAAAAAATCAAGGACTAATTTTCTCAGCCACAAAGGCTGGCCCTACTCAACCTGTTTCAGGTTGTGGACATGCTGAATAGGAAAGACATGAGTGAAAATTTGAGCACTTTCTTAGTACTATAAAATTCTTAATAGAATGCAGATTCTTTTCTTGAGACAAGTATTCTTATATGTAGGTGTGATGAAATTCACATGCATAAAATATCCATATAATAAAGCTGTATAGACTTCAATGTGCACATTTTTAGATGCAGCTTCGATATGGTATAAAAGTAATTCCCTCTATCATACACTCTTATTATATCTAAAACCATTATGTGCCTTGAGTACTTGGCTAATCTTTAGCTTAAATTCTGCATCAGCCAGGTGTCCTCCTAAGGTTCACATAAAAATTGAACCTCGTTTAAGTGTGAAATAATCCTGTTGCTTCTATCTGAAAGTGAATGACCCCAGGATTAGATCAGATAAAACACACTCAAGCTAAAGTGCACAAGGTGGATTATGCAAGAAAAGAGGATTTAGGGAAGAATGGATCCACAACTTTTTGTTAACACAGAGAATGGCGGCTTTTGTAAGCAACATTTGTGGAAACTCAACTGGAGCTTTAGAAGCTCTGCCTTTGTTGTGCATTTCTCTGCATACATTTGCTTTGTAGTTAGGCATGCTAACTTCGGAAGCCATGCTGGGCCAGGACTCGCGCTCATTTTGCCTAATGAAAGGCTGAGGATGTACTTTTACTCATACGTTCTTATTCTGTCTCCTTTGAAGTTTATTAAGCTCTCCTGCAAGACCTGAAGTTCATTTGGTTGTTATTATCATGACCACAAATTAAGTATCTGTTCCCTGGGGAGTGATAAGCTTCACTATAAGCTATACTTACTATAACATTTACTTAATTACTAGCATACTGCTCTTTACTCTTAAGAAACAAAACATAAGGCACCTATAAATGTCTATGTCTATTAAGGTATGCTTTGAATTTAATGATACACTTGTGTGATTATTAATGTACCTTCTCTAAGTTACACGTTTATATAGAAAAATATACATACATATCTATTAATAGAGAGATAATGAAAGAGAATTGATAGTTATATAGGCAAGAATAGGCAAGAGATGATTTAAACATTATAGCAATATTTTCCATTAGAATTTACATATCATAATTCTATACACCTTTCTGAGCTACAGTTTTCCCAGTATTCTAAGGAGTGGGCTCCCACCCCTGACCTGCCAGGTACCATGCTAAAATGACACGACATGCTTATATTTGACGTGTGTGTCTGCTGTTTTAACATACCAGTCTTTTCAGTGGAAAGAGAAATGACTTGTTTTTACCCCATCTGTTGATGCCAGTTTGTAAAATAGTCACTCAGGGAATATCTGTTTACCAAGACATTATAGTCTTTCTCATTCAATTACCTTTACCTTTTTAGAAGTATGTTGTTACACAGTTATGCCTTTTTCATCTAACAAATTTCTAAGTATCTGATATCAGTATTGGATGTCAGAGAGCACTTCTCGTATATGTTTTTCAACCATTTTTGATCATATGGTAGTTGAAAGTGACAATAAAATAGATAATTACCAAAAACACAAGCAATGATTGAGGTCTGTATGTACAAACTATTACTTAACTTGATAAACATTCTGCAGTACTAGTGATTGAACCTATGGCCTCATGCATGTTAGGCAATAACTCTACCTCTGAGCTATAGCCTAGCCCTTGAATTAGTTAAGTTTTAATGGAGAATCTCTTATTACAACTGAAGTCTCAATAAAAGCCTAATAAATATAGATGTTTCAGAATATTTTTTGGTACAATTTGTCACTGTGAAGAGAGATTAAGCACTTGCCTTTCCAAAAAATTATTATACATTCATATATTGAAAGAAAATTACTGTGCTATGTGTAGAAAAAATATGACTCAAGATTTAATGAAAGATATAAATACTGCAAAACAGTCCTCCTGACCACAAATATATAATTTTTACCAAGATAATATTTTATTATATATATATATTCATTTGTGACTTACCTTAAATGCCTTAAGATTTATAGATATTAGAGGATAATAACATAAATAATTTGTTCAAAGTTAAGTTACTTATTTCATTAAAGAATGACTAAATTTTTCAAAGGGATGTGGCGATCTAAATGTTCATGTATCTACTAGGAGATTTCTAGATATGAAATACAAAGTTACAGAAAGTAAGAAGTTATTGGAAAATATATTAGTACTATCAGAGGTTAACAACCATAGAATGATACATCTTCTTGCTTCTCTGATATAGAGCACACAATTTTCGAGAGATCTGTCATCCGTGTATGTTCTTTTTCACAGAGGAACAAAACAAATAATGGAGAGGAATCAGAATCACCAACTACACTTAGAATGTAACAGACATGCTTTACAATGAAGCTTGGGGACAGCAAGAAGGCTCAGTAAGTAAAGGCACTTGCTGCAAAGCTTGCTGACCTGGGTTTGAGCCCCAGAACCCCATAGGTGGAAGCAGAGAAATGTTAGATGCACAGGGAAGGGGACGGGCACCTCCAGAAGCAGAACAGTTCTCAATCAGAGCAGCTGAAGGGCCACAGTCTCTCTGTGGAAGCAAGACTGAACAAACGGCACATAGTGTGGCATGCTTGGGGTTTTCATAGGATAGCAAAGGGGAACTTGAGGGATGGAAGAGTCCATCTCCAGGACAGTTTCCCTGCTGTCTGGAAGTGGTAGATACCAGCGGGTTTTTATATGGATCTTTTTATCAGAAGCTCCCTGATACAGGTGGTATCAGTCAGCTTTCCTGCCCAGAGCTTCTCCATCCGCTTAAGACTTTTATCTGGAATTAATCCCTCAGATATGACTTCAGCAAGTTGTCCTATGACCTCCACATATGTGCTATGGTACACACACACACACACACACACACATACATGAGCACATGGACATGCACACATCGACACAAAATGAGAGATTTAAAACAAATCCTGTATCAAAGAAGAAGTTAGAATATTTTGAAATGAGTGACAATGGAAATACAACATATCAAAATATAAGAGATGAAGGTAAATTTATATTACTAAGTACTTTATTTGAAAATAAAAATATTCTCAGACCCATAACTTCAGTCTTTATAATATAAAGTAGAAAAAATGGGCCAGGCAGTGGTGGTGCACGCCTTTAATCCCAGCACTCGGGAGGCAGAGCCAGGCGGATCTCTGTGAGTTCAAGGCCAGCCTGGGCTACCAAGTGAGTTCCAGGAAAGGCACAAAGCTACACAGAGAAACCCTGTCTCAAAAAACCAAAAAAAAAAAAAAAAGAAAAGAAAAGAAAAGAAAAAATGTTCCCGAAGAAAGCACATGAATTAAAATAAAATAGATCAAAGAGGAAATCAATGAAGCAGGAAACAGAAAATCAAAAGAGAAAAATCAATATGGCCAGAAGCTGCTTCATTCTAGCATGATTGTAACAAATGAAAGAAGATGTAAATTAAATAAATTAAATGTGTGAAAACACCATTTAAAAATCTAAAATGTCAAAATGATAGCAGAATATTGTGAATAACTTTTTGACATTAAGATTGACAAGTAAAATGGAAGTACTGTATCTTCATACAATGGTTCTGGACAACTGAGTAAGTGAGAATATTTTCCTACTCATTTTATGAAGTCAATGGTACTTTAAAATTAAAACTAAAAAAAAAAAGCCCCCCCCCTCCCCAAAAATTACCAGTATCCTCCTGAGTATGAATCAAAATTGTTAAAAAATTTAGAAAATGAAGTCTAAGGTTTTCTATTATAAGACCAATTGGGATTTACTACGGGGAATGATCTAACATTTAAAATCCAATCAATATATTTCACTGTATTAACAAAGAAAATAGAAGCTATATCATAATTCTAATGAGTACTGAGGATGTATTTCAGATAACATCCCTTATAGACATAAAATGAAGACTCAATAAAACAGGAATGGAAAGAAAACTCAATCTGGAAGAAAAAAAATAAAAACTACAATTAATATCACATTTAATGGTAAAGAGCTAAATGCCTTTCATCTAAATCAAAGAGTAAGTCAATGACATTAATTTTTACCCTTTTTTAAACCATTAAACTACGTTTAAAGCAAAGGATCAGGAAAAATAAATCAATAAATCAATAAAAATGATTTAGATTCAGAAAGAGAAAAGAACTCTATTTACCCACAATACAATGATTATCTCTGTAGGAACTTAAATATCATGTATAATTTAAAAACTAGTGAAAGCTATCAGTAAATTTTTTCAAAAATGAAAATGTGATAAGAATAAAATATTAAACATTAGGCTGAGGATAGTCTCAGTGTTAGAGCACTCACCAAGAATGCTCAAGTCCTTGGGTTCAATTACCAGCACTACAAAACAAAGCAAAGGACAGCTAATTTTCCCTACGTGTTAAAAACTGTCATTAAAGGGAATAATACTATTTTAATAACATAAAATATGTAACACTCAGGAATTAATATTTCAGCAACTACAGAATACTGAAAATATTCCTGAGAGGAGCTGAAAAAAAATCCAAATGAAGGAAAAGATATACTCTGCTCATAGATCAGAAAATTCAATTCTAATTAAGATGGTGACTTTAGTGGCCTGGGAGATAGCTCAACGGGGAAGAATATTCTCTGCTCTTACAGAGGACCTGGGTTTGGCTGCCAGCACCCACATGGTGCCTCACAAACCACCTTTAGGACAGGAAAACTATACCCATGAACTCTCAACAACATGACTTTCTAAACAAGACCTGAGCACTCTGACATCCAGTTAACATCCCCCTGTATGTAGGATAAATCACATGAGGCCCCACTCCTCGCTGTTATAAGCAATTAGCAATTGCTGAGAAAGGGATGAGCCCCTGGCTGATTATCCAGTACCCACTGATCAGCTCTAGAAACATGCAGGTAGGCGACATTGATTGGACTGAGCAGATTGTATTTATACATTTATGCATTTACATGCATATATAATAACAATAGTTAAAGATGTGGAGGCAGTCAATTTGGGGGTAAAACGTAGGAGGGGTAAGATAGGGGAGAGGAAGAGGAAAATAATGTAATCATATTTTAATTAAAGAAAAAGGGGGGAGAAATTCAGAAAGATCATAGATGAGTTAACTATCTTAGTTATGATACTGGTTCATGGAAGCATTCAGGTGATATTTTAAAATATTAATAATTTAGTCAATATTGGTTATATCTTTAAGAAGTTATCCAGGTGTTGGAAAATTCTTCCCCTCAATGACTTCTAATCTTGAATATTTGGAATAATGGGTTGCATGGCTCTGCAAGGACTTTTAAACAAAAGATATTCTAATTTAAACACTATTGTACTTGATAGAGATAAATAAAAGCATTTTTAGTGTTACAGAAGAAGATCCATTTTCATTTACTTCTGTACAGTTTGCCAAAACCTCTTACTTATGCAGTGTTCGTAATGAAAACAAGCCTGGCCTTCCAAGATGAACATGTAGAGGTGAAGTCTGTGACATTATGCCCTGAGGTCAATTCTGACTTTTTTCTGGGAGACAAAGTTCTGTGTGGCTCACCTGCTATGAATTTCACAGAAGACTTAACAACTGATTTTCTGAGAATTCACTACAGAACAAATATGACAATGTAGTGTGTTTAAACTAAGGAACAGTAGCAGGTGATTTTTATTAGCTTATTGTAGATTTATATGCTATGTAAAAAGACTCAAGAGAATTTCATAAAAAATAGCAACTTAGTAATTTCTCTTTCCTTACTCATTCCTTTATTTCCTCAATAAACTGCAAAAAGCTCCTGCTTTTCTAATGCAGCATCTTGATGTCACTAACGATTTCTATTCTTGTCTGTGAGTTATTCCTACCTGTTTCCTTTCTTCTTAATCTTCCTTCCTCCAGCTTCTTCTCTACCATTTCTTAGCCCTCATCAACATTGGATGTACAGTAACTGAAGATGTGAGGGGTAAACTGCATGAAGATGTGGTTAACTATTATAATACACATAGAACAAACACAGATTTGGACATGTCAAAGTATATGTTTATTTTCATATCTTACCTAATCAGTTTAAAATTTGTTCACTAAAATCAATGTTTTTTTCTCCTAGAAATAGTTAGATCTGTGAATGTTGTTCTTATTCCAGATACTGTCATCATTCACTAGTGAGACATTCTCCAGCCGAAAGTTGCTGGACAATTGACACTTTAATAGTTTTCCAAAAATGTGCCTTTTCCCCATTTTCAAATGTTAAACTTGTAGTTAATAGTTACCTGCACAATCACACAAGGATTATGTTCAATTTCATCATTTTTTTTCCTTAATTACTTTCTTCTTTAGTTGACAGTTACTGTAAGTTATTCCAGGTTCTAGACAAAAGAGGAAGAAAACGTGAGGGACAAATTTTCTCTTGTTCAGCTGAGTGGCTTTCCATGATCTGATAGATGGTTAAGAGTCAACCCTCACTAGAGACTGAAAATCACCAGAGACACCCATCAATGGGGCCACTCTAGAGAACTTTAACTACAGATGGAGCCTTTCTTATATTTATTGATCCACTACAACTCATTCTGCAGGCCCTAAGATTTACATTGCCTCCTTCTTCACACTACTAGCCTTAGGCTCTTCTTTTGGCCAAATTCCAAGAACATGCTGTGCCCACTCATTTCCTCCGAAGTTCATTTGGAGCAAAAGAAACTTTGAAACTTTTATGTCTTCCTAAAATCTATATGGGAAAACCTTTGTAAAGTTTCATTATATACTTTCTTCTCGTAACTACTACAGAATGTTATTTCTTCCATACATGATTTTGAGTTGAAGTTTCAATATTGAACCTTGTAAAAATCAGGTTTAAAATTTTGTATCTCTTATGATCATTGGCACTTTAGAAATAATCTCACATTAAGACATTCAAATTAATCTCTAACTGTAGCTTTACCTATCTTAATAAATTAAAATCTCTCTCTCTCTCTCTCTCCCCAAACCAAGAGATAGTGAAGTGGTTTTTGGCAACCCTTCTACAAAGACAGTTTCAATAAACTTTATAGGTACAGTTTATCCAAAAGCAACTCAAAATATTAAAAAGAAAGAAATTATCATTACTTTACAGGTTTGACAGTCAGGGGTGTTCTTCACCTTTCCTTAGGATTCACCTGGCTTGTAAAAACCAGTTGTTCTTCACCCTTCAAAACATACTGGCATGCAATGGGTTGTTATTTGACATTGTTCTTTAGAGAAAGGAAAGATATCTTTATAGCCAAATGTCTAAACATTCTTATTACATAAAAAAACACAGAGTCAAATATAGGGGTGAAAGCCTTAGAGATCAGGAAAATAGTGAGAGCCACCAACCAACCTTACCTCACCAGCTCTGTAGCTTCCAAATGCCATGACTTCCTGTCTACCCTGGCTTTTATTGCCTTGCTGTTCTGCCCTCTCATTGGCTCTTAGCCCAGCTACCTCACTTCCTTGTCACTGCCTGTCTGTACAGACTTCCAGGTCTCTATGCTTGGTACTGGGATTAAAGGAGTGTGTCACCATGCTTGTTTGTGTTCCCTAGTGTGGCCTTGAACACACAGAGACCCCGCCTGCCAAGTGATCAGATTAAGGGCATGTGCTACCACTGCCTGACTTTGTGTTTACTTAAAATGGCTTGCTATTTTCTCTGATCTCCAGGCAAACTTTATTTATTAACATATGAATAAAATATCACCAATATCTCGGGTAGAAGCAGAGTCCTTAACAGAAGCAGAAGAGTCTTGTGGTAGAACTCCTCCCTGCGAGTACAGTATGGCCATTGTCTCCTTGAAGTTATAGCAGCTGCAGTAATCTACACAGATCATGCCTAATTCCCTTGTAGAGTGAAGAGTATTTACCATATCTTCATCTGAGACTTCAGACACTCACTTACTCCTGCCTCAAATCTGTATGTCCTCTTGCCTCAGCAGCACATGGCCTTGAGGATGCTTGTGTACATAGAAAGTAGAATGTTGATGGAGTTAGAACTCCAATTATTTTGAGTCATTGCCTCTACTGTGGTGAAGCACTGAGTGAAGCGGTTGCCTGAGTCATCCATGTTCTTTTATGTAATCCTAGTAATCTCATTTGCTCACCAAATTTGACCAGATGGCATACTTTCTTTGGTTTATTGATATCCTATCTAAAGTGAATAAATGTTTCTATGTATCTTCCCATTTTTTAAGAGTTATGTTACATTCTAATGGAGTAGATGATAAAGTGATATCTTGAGTTAATATGCAATCAAGAGCAAGAGATAAGCCACATTTAGCGCCATCAGTTGGGTGTTAACCATGCTTTGTGCACTAATCCTCCTTCACATGAATATGGGAGGCAGTGACTGCAAATGAATCTTTTAAAGGGGACAAGGGTTGTCCTCACATGCTCACAAACAAATGTGAGAGATATTGCAGGTGATATGTGAGATGAAAAAGATGATATAGAAGTCACTCAATATTCAAATTTTCTGTTTAAATAATATGTATCACTTAAGAGAAACAACACATTTTGGCTCATGGCTTTAGAGGCTTCAGTCAACGGCCACTGTACTCATCTACTTGGCAAGGTATCATTGCAGTAGGAGCGTGTGGCAGAATAGAGCTGGTCACAACATGTCTGGGAGAAATCAGAAGGCATATGAGGAAGTGGCAAAGGATAATGCACCTCCAAGGACTTATCCAGTGATGAACACCCAGGCAGCTCTGACCTCCCAAAGTTCCCATGACCTCCCATTAGCATCTTCAACTATAAAAAAAAAAAAAGGTTGCAAAGCGTGCATTTGTAGAGGAAAATTTCAGATTCAAAATATTATAGAATGTTGAGAAAACAGCAAAATATGTATTGAAAGCAGGGCTTTTAATGCTGGCTTATGAAAAAGAAACCCTACTAATAGGCAGCTTCATATTTTACCACTATTTTTGTGAACCAGCAGGTAAATTTAACAATTTATTCACAACAAGTTCAATTTGGGTTAGCTGAGATGGTTCAGTGGGTAAAGGCTCGTGTGACCAAGTTTTACAACCTGAGTTTAATACATAGAACCCACATGATGAAAGGAGAGATCCAACCCCTACAAATTGTCCTCTGACTCACATAAAAATATAAATTATTTAAGTTCAGTTCTAATTACATCCCTAAGTAGAGTCTTCAAAATGCAGTTTCCAAATTTACTGTTTTAAATTTAATTTTTGCTTAGTCTTAGAAAAACTGAGATGATTTTATCTGATGTAAAATTGACAAAATGTTAGCAACAATGCCCAAAAGGTGATAGCAGTGGTGATTTCCAGGTTCCTATAGTAGAATAGTAAAGTGCAGCCATTGTGCTGACATCCTTTGTAGATCAGTAAAAACAAGTGGGCATAAAATCATTTTACAGAGATGGCAAGCCAAACTAGTAGAAATGCATGAACTGTGGACCAATAGCTGAGGAGCCCCCATGGTACTGGACTAGGCCCTCTGGATAGGCAAGACAGTTGTTTAGCTTGAACTGTTTAGGGAGCCCCCAGGCAGTGAGATTGGGAGCTGTCCCTGGTGCATGAGCCGGCTTTTTGGAGCCCAGTGCCTATAGTGAGACACTTTGCGCAGCCTTGGTACAGGGAAGTGGGGCTTGGACCTGCCTCAACTGAATGTACCAGGCTCTGCTGACTCCCCATGAGAGACCTTGCCTTGGAGGAGGTGGGAATGGGGAGTGGGTTGTGGGGGAAAACTGGGGGGAGGGAGGAGAGGGGAATCTGTGGTTGGTATGTAAAATGAATAGAAAATCTCTTAATAATAATAAAAATTTTTAAAAATCATTTTAAAAATTTGCTACCTACAAAGAGGTATCTGTTATATTTCTTTATTAGCTTAAGTATGGGAGTTCTTTTAATGAGTAGTATGCTTTTTCAAGAATTGATTAACTTTTGAGAAAAACAAAGACAGGGAAGACCAAAATAAAAAAAACAATTTTTTTCCTTAGTGTAGACCCCACTTACACAGAAATGGACCAAGCAGAAGAACAGCGTGGGGCTGTAACTCGGCCTTCCAGGACCCTATGCTACATCTCCCACGCTGTAATGAGTTTTCTTCCCTAATAAATTCCTTTACCCTTTAAGCAGACTCCATGGATTTCTCATAATAAGATCTAGACATGTGTCAAATATACAATAAAGCCAGTTTGCTAAGTGCTATGGGAGGTCAAGACAAGGGTCCTGTGTATAAATACTGTTACCACTAATAAAGTATATGAATATACTCTTCAAGTATGTGGTCCAGTCCTCGCATAGCCTCTAGGTCCAATATTCAATTCCTCCATATTTCAAAGTCCAGTCAGTTACTTATGTGTGGTGGAATACTACTTTAACTATGTAAAAATGCATTACATTGGTTTATGCTGCATTTGTTTAGTTATGTAAAGATGCGTTGCTATTTCATCTTGCCTACCTAAGGCACCTGATTGGTCTAATAAAAAGCTGAACAGCCAATAGCAAGGCAGTAGAGGGATAGGTGGGGCTACTGGGCAGAAAGCAAAAGAAGGAGGAGGAATCTAGGTTTAGGAAAGAGAGAACAAAGGAGAAGGAAGAGAATGAAGGAGATACCCAGGGCCAGCCAGCCAGGCAGTCATCAGCCAGCCAGACACAGAGGAAGCGGTGAAAGTAACACACACAGAATGAAAGAAAGGTAAAAGGCCCTGAGACAAAATGTAGATGAAGAGAAACAGGTTAAATTAAGTGTTAAGAACTAGTGGGACAAGCCTAAGGTAAGGCTGGGCATTCGTAAATGATAATAAGTCTCTATGTCATGATTTGGGGGCTGCTTGTTCAAAAAAGCCTGCTACACTAATGTGGTCATGGGATGGTTTTGAGCTAAAGCTGAGTTCTAGGACTACAGTATATTCTGTTTCCTCCAACATTTCTGACTCAAAAAACCCTTGGACTTGGGTAAGATACATATTATGTGAAAGATGAAAATGTGAAGCCTAGGAGTAACATGCGCACAGCAATTCAGTGTAAGCATAAATGATGCCATGATTTTAATCTACCAATCTGCAGCCCTTCATCACATCAGACCTTAATTAGTCATCTTATTATACTACGCAACATTCTAGAATATGTGACAAATGTGATTTTCTGCACCTCTTTCTATGGTTCAAATTCTTGAAAAACTTTTCTGTAACATTTATTTCCATCAGATCTGATGCATACATTGATCGTAAATATTTTGTAAAGTGAATGTAATATTTAAAGTGCAATTTCCAAAGGTCAAAAGCAAGCTGCTGGATATTGAATAACATATCTGAAACACTCTTAAGAATACATATACTTAGGCACCACGTTTTAATTTAACTTCCTGTTATTACAGTAACTAGTCTCAAAATGGCTCCCTATTTATGCAATATGTTAGCTGCAATGTTACTTAAATTGAACAGATGAATGTCTTCTAATAATGTATGTTTACTTCATGAACTTGTCGGCAATTACATTGTAATTATGCCTCTGTAGGTGCTTTTTACTGACATATAGAGCACCAGTGCATTTTAAATGTAATTGCAGTTCTCTGTACCATTTAGCAAGGCTGCAAATTGTTAAAGGTTTGTAAATTACCTACATTTAGACCATAGGCAACTAGGCAAATTAAGTGACACTGTCACTAATGTTACAACATAAATTGGTACCAAGTATAAATTCAAGGTACACGTTTCTAAATTAAAATGTGGCTTACAGAATGCCTTCTGAAAAAGAGAGAGAAAAACAATTCATACTCTTTCCATTCATCACACACACAAAACGGTGGCCAGTCTGGAACAATTAAAATAGCTAGTGAAGCCCTTTAAAGCATAGAATTTGGAATGGTTTCATAGTACTCAGAAAAGATTAGTAACTAGCCATATGTCCGTGAGGTTCAGGAGAAGGCAAATCCCTCACAGAATTCTCCACCAACTACATAGCAAAGTAAGAATTTAGAATTTACACTTGAATATTCTAACTATGGTCTCATTCAAATTACTTAATTATTGAACATGATAATCTAAAAGGTAGAAACAATAATATCATCTTATAAGAGCTACTGTGAATTAAAATGAAATAATAATTTCAGGCCCTTAAAAATATTAGTTTCCTTAGAAGCTTCCTCAACTGATGGTAACCCAGCCTATTAAAAGCAAAAACAAGAACCAGGAAAAATTACCCTGCTATGTTTGAGAGAAGTAATCTCCTTAATGTTATGTCAGCCAGGTATGGACTGCACAACTTGTCTAGACTTACACTGTCCTGTGGGACTAAAGAAAGCCAGTGACAACTATATATTGAAAAATGTTCACTTTTGTTTCTTAGCCAGTGTTCCACAGAAGAGGGCAGTCTCCAAAGACCAGCAATACCAGTTAAGGAAATTAATTTTGAAAGTATTACTCTGTCACTTCATGCCTTCAGGCCAGTCACTTATTGATGGCAAGAGTTTAGGTTTAGATAAAACCATTTCACCCATGCAAGCCCTCTCCATTAAATGAGAAACAAGCAGCTAGGCTTGACAGCTCAGAGGAAACACAATTTAAAAGGCTCGTTTTACCTCAATTGAAGATGTAAGTGTTGATACAGTCTTTTTTTAAAATATATTTATTTATATGCATATGTGTGTGTCCACAGGTCTGTACTTGCAACTGTGTGTGAGTACCTGAGGAGCCAGAAGTCATCAGATGCTCTGGAGATGGAGTTACAGGCAGTTGTAAGCCACCTGACATGGGTGCTGGGAACCAACTCTGGTCCTCCACAAGAGCAGCCACTGCTCTTAACTGCTGAGACATCTCTCCAGATTCTATAAAGCTATTAAAAAGTAATGAAGTAAGATGATAATAAAGTTACACGCATTTAAAATAATCTCACATTCATGTGACATTCTCCCCTTACTGAAATACATATTTCAGCCTGGGAACGTCTGTATTTGTGTGAAGAAGTGTCACATAATGGTGAACAGGTTGATTTCTTTTCCTTTCTTAGACATAAGTTTCTCTCTTATAGGTAACCATAATGAAGTTGCCATTCTTCACAGTCTTAAATTCACAGATTCATAAATGATAAAATGTGAAAAGTATTTATCAAATACCTGTATGGTATAGTTCTTTGTAATATACACATTTTCTTAGACATTTGGTATAGAAATTTAAATTTCAAATTTTCTACTTCAGTTTTAAATGTTTCAGTTTCATTTCCCAAGTTACCTTATATAAATATTTTTCATCTTACTGAGAGGTATAGTTATACACTGAATTTTGTAGCAGGAAGAGTACAGAAAGAGCTGTCACCATGTTCATATAAGCAAAGTGCCTGCAAGGTCTCTTAGGTGATGCTATTTTCCTAACAGCTGCTACAACTCGAGGGGAAGCTTCTCCACAGATAGTATCCAACCAGGCTTGGTTGCCTACTTAGGAGATAGAGTGTCTTGTGGGAAGAGGCAAGTTTCCATTAAGGTTGTGGTAAAGGGAACATCTCGGGATGGCACAGAGGGAAAAAATAGAGCGGACTCAGATGTGCACAGAGCTTAGAAGAAAGGAGCACTCAGTAGCATGAAGCTTAAAAAAAAAATGAATGTCAGCAGAAAGTTCCCTGAACCATGACAGGGGTTCACAGATTCCTTAGACCAAGCAGTCACGAGATTCCCCGCTAGGGTAGGGAGAGGAGGCGGGCAGAGAGGGGCTCAGTGAGGACACAGATCTGTGCCCTGGCCTGAGTTTTTAGTGCTTGCTCAAAATAGAACAAGGGACATGATGTTCCAGAATCCTGGGGAAACCTCTGGTGGTTTAGAGAGACATTTAGCTTCTCTGAAAGTGAAGTGGAAAGTGTACTTCTGGAGTTGGATTTTAACAGAAGGTCTGAGTGCTGAGGCAGAGGCAAGCATAGCGAGACAAAAGCAGAGCACATGAATGCCTCATCACGCAGAGAAGTGTGCGCTCAGGCTCCACACACAGACAGGTCCCAGTGCGTTTGATCCTATTCCCACTTCACACGAATTACACTTGGCTTTGTAAGAAAAGCTGCTGGGTTGGAAGTGATGTTGCTCCACGCAGACTGTATTGGGTGTGAAGCGTGGCAATGGAGGACATGAGGTAGGTGAAGAAAATAAAACACATTTCAACCACAGCTCAGATTTTAGGAGGCACTCAAATACATGTTTTTTTCCTTACTGTACAATAAACGGAATCCACGTTTTACAAAAAGGAAAGTCAACTTAAGAAAGGAAAGTAAAATAGGCAGAAGAGAGCTAAGAAGTGCCTGAAGAGATCCTTTCAATATTCTTATCTCAATACTGAACAAATCCAGCCACTGTCCTGAGACCACCATGAATTATACTGATGCATTTCAGTCTCAACGAGAAGCTAGGACACAAAGAAGACTGTGAGTCTGAGGCCCAAAAGCCTAGAAAATTGAGTTTGTAAATGAGATAATTATTATTTTTATTATAGAACTAAGCCACTCTTTATTTCCTTATCGTATACCACATAAACCAAAAAATATATATATATTCAACTCCCATTTCCATTCTATTTTCTCTATTAGTCTTTTTTAATTGAAAATCGACTTTTTCATACAATATATTCTGCTTACAGTTTCCTCTCCCCCTTCTCCTCCCAGACACTCCCCACCTCCTTACCCACCCAAATCCACATTCTTTCTATCTCTCATTAGATAACAAAGCGGCATCTAAAAAAGTTAGTAAAATAAATTAGAATAAATCCCAATCAGATTCCTGGGAACTTCCCTAGCACCCAGTTTCTCCCTATCCCCATGATGTCTCCCCCTATCATGGTATCTCTCATTGCTCTCCCACTCCATCCCTGTTCCAGCTCAACCATCCCATTCCCTTATGTTCTCATCCCCCATCTCCTACCCTCCATTGCCCACCCCTCATCCCCAGTTTACCCATGGAGTTCTCATCTATTTCCCCTTCCCAGGGTGATCCATGAGTCCCTCTTTGGGTCCTCCTTATTAGCTAGCTTCTCTGGAGCTGTGGGTTGTTGTCTGGTTATCCTTGATTTACATCTAGTATCCACTTGTGGGTGAGTACATACCATGTTTATCCTTCTGAGTCTGGGTTACCTCACTCAGGATGATATTTTCTAGATCCATCCATTTGCCTGCAAATTTCATGATGTCATTGTTTTTTACTGCTGAGTAGTACTTCATTGTGTATATGTACCACATTTTCTTAATCCATTCTTTGGTGGAGGGGCTAGGGAAGTTCCCAGGAATCCACAAAGATAACCCCAGCTTAGACTACTAGCAATAGTAGAGAGGGTGCCTGAACTGGCTTACCCCAGTAATCAGATCAGTGAATACCCTGACTGTCATCATAGAACCTTTTTCCAGTAACTGATGGAAGCAGAATGCAAAGATCCACAGCCAAACACCAGGCTGAGCTCCAGGAGTCCAGTCAAGGAGAGAGAAAAGGGATTCTATGAGCAAGGGGCATCAAGATCATGATGGAGAAATCTACAGAGGCAACCAAACCAAACTGGTAGGAACTCATGAAATTTAGACCAACACCTGTGATGCCTCCATGGGACTGGACTAGGCCCTCTGCATAAGCAAGATAGTTATGTAGCTTGATCTGCTTAAAGGGTCCCCAGGCGGCAGGATCAGGATCCATCCCTGGTGCATGAGCAGTCTTTTTGGAGCCCACTACCTATGGTGAGAACACCTCGCACAGCCTTGAGGCAAGGGAAGGGCCTTGGACCTGCCTCTACTGAGTGTACCAGGTTCTGCTGACTCCTCATGGAAGGCTTTACCTTCTTGTAGGAGGGAATGGGGGTGGGTTGCTGGGGATAAGGCTGGAAGGGCAGGAGGAAGAAAGAGGGAGATCTGTGACTGGTATGTAAAATGAATAAAAAATTGCTTATTTAAAAAAAAAAACCCAAACCACAATAGGACAAAACAAACAGAAAAAAAAGAGCCAAAAAAAGCACAAGAAACACATACAGACACATTTGCACACACAGAAAATCCATTTTAAAAAAATGGAAACCATAGCATATAAGCAAAATACCTGTAAGGTTATTTTTTTCTAATGCCCTGACAAAATATTATGAGACAAAACAAAAATCCTTCAAAAATACCATTGAGTTCATTTTGTGCCTTAGACCCAGAGGTAAATCAAATACTATTATTCTACTAAAAAAATCAATAAAATTACTCCTAATGGCATTCTGCTATACTCTTCCGTCAATGCCATGCTCAGCCATCATAAGAGAGGCTTTCTGCTTCAGTAGATGGGAACAAACAGGGACCCACAATTGGACTATGTGGAAAGAGTGAGAGACTTTGGAACACTCAGTCCTAACTTCCTCCCAACAGGGATCAGGGAATTCTGAGAAAGAAGAAACGGAAAAATTGTGAAAGTAGTGGGGAGGCAGACTCCAAGGGGAAAAAGGCCTTCTAAACATAGCAGAACCAATACGTATATGAACTCACAGAGACTGTGGCAGCTTGCACAGGGCCAGCACAGGTCTAGGCCAGGTGGGGCTCCAGTCCTGCCAAGGGAAATAGACACATGACCCCATCCCTAAGCCAAAAGTTACCTCCAATTGGGAACCCCTCAAAAAGGGAAACTTAGTTTTCTCCAACAGTTTTTTCTCACTGATAGAAACAACACTTGAGACAATTACTTTTTAAAAAATGTGTTTTTTAAACAGTATTATTCCAGATTACTTATTAACTAACATGACTCTTCTATGAAGTTTGTACTTTGACAATTTCAGAGATGTATATAATACATTCCAAATATTCTCTCCCCCTTCACCTTTTCTTATCTCCCTACCATCTCTAGCAAACCTTTTCTTTTCGACATCTTTCTCAGGTTAATGACTTTCTGTCTTACTTGTATTGTGTGACACATTTAGTTTCTGTGTGATTATTGGATTGCAGCTATCCATTGGAGCCTGGTGGGCTAACCAATAGGTACAACTGAAGGCAATGACTGACCCCCTCCATAAATCTATCATTAGCAAACAGTGTGTCAATGGGAGGCAAGGGTCCCTGAGCTCACTTCTCCATTCATGCCTGACTACTGATGGGTCATTTTGTTTGTTTTTTCGAGACAGGGTTTCTTTGTGTAGCCTTGGCTGTCCTGGAACTTGCTTTGTAGACCTGGAACTCAAGATCTGCTTGCCTCTGCTGTAACAGGGTATCTTTTGGGCCATCAACCAGCTCCCAAATCATGACATGGAGACTTATTAGTTATGAATTCCTTATCTTATGCTTATCTCACTAGCTCTTATAATTTAACCTGTTTCTCTTCATCTATATTTTGCCTCAGGGCCTTTTACCTTTCTTTCCTTCTGTATATCTTACTTTCACTGGTTCTTATGTCTGTCTGACTGACAGCTACCTGTCTGGCTTCTGGCCCTGGGCATGTCCCTCTCTCCCTTATTCTCTTTTCCTTCTTCTCTCTTTCTCTCCTATTTATTTTCTCTGCCCATTAGTCCTGCCTATCCCTCTTCTACCTAGCTTTTGACCATTCAGCTTTTTATTAGACCAATCAGGAGCCTTAGGCAGGCAAGGTAAAATAGCAACACATCTTTACATAGTTAAATAAATGCAGTATAAACAAATGTAACACATCTTTACATAGTTAAAGTAATATTCCTCAGTGTAAACAAATGTAACCATCTTTACACATATAGTTAAAGTAATTTCCACAACACTCTGCCTCTTGAGTGCTGGAATTAAAGGCTTGAGCCATTCTTGTGTAGTAGGTAGATATCTGCAGTTGCTTTGAGTACATAGATGCAATGACGATATCATGCCTAGAAAATGATATTTCTAGGGCTGAGCACTCATCTGTCTCTTATTCCCAGTACTTTATGGTAATGAATCTCTGCATACACTGGAAAAAGGGTCTTCTCTGACTATTGCAGAGAATAGCATTTGCCTATGGGTAAAAATGTAAGTATTTGGGAAATAATTTGATGCTCTGTCAATTTAGTTAAACAACAGTATTCTATTTACCCTATAACACAGAACCTCCTGGTCTAGGAGTTTCTTATCAGGTTTACAGTTCTGGATTCCAGGTATGGATTCCCATCTATGGAGTAGGTTCAACTCCAATCAGAGTTGTTGAATACTTCTTAGAACAACAGTTCCACTCTTGCATAAGTGGGTTCATTTTGCCAGGGTTTGCAGCTAGGTAAGATCATTGATGCTTTTTACTTCTCTAAAATCCTGCATAGCACCTTGTGGAACTGTGAAAGATAACTACCAGAGAGGAAGGTTCCAACTAAATTCCATCTTGGTTCCTGTATATCATATAACCAAGAAATGTGGAATCTTTAGCAGTAGGATCTTACCATCTACTAAAAACACATTCCCAAGACATTTCTGAACAAAATGACAAGTGCTAAATTCAAAATAATGATCTTAGTAACATTTATAAACACATATTCTAAAGACATTCCAAATTCTTTATATGCATTAACTTATTTAGTACTCTGCCACATGCTTGCACGGATTGTGTCCCAGAATCATGACAAGGGGAAGCAAGGAAATGAAAAAATGATAGACACATGTACAAAGAAAAGCTGGGATCAGTGGTCTGAACTCTGAGATGGAGAGGCTGCAGCATCCTGGAAGCTCAGAATGTTTGTTTTTTACAGTTGAGCAGGCAGAGCAGGCTATTGCATGTAAGCTAAATGAGGAGGTGAAGTCATTACATACAGATAAACAAGGAGTCAGGGTTATTACATACATCTGAACAAGGAGGCAGGTTTAGCTCATCTCTGTATCAGTCTCTGTAGAGAGCAGTCTTCAGGCTATAAACATAGGGAGAAGAGAAAGCTATGATGGGTACTTTCTGTACCCACTGCCAACATTTGCAATCCAGGACCAGAGAAAGGCTTTGCGGTTCCCCTGAGTTTCACCAGGGGAACACTTTGCCCTTCCTTTGAGGCTTAGGTAGTAGGGTCCTTCACATGCCTCTGCCCATGTTGACAACACATACTCACTCAGGACTTCACTTGTCCCCTATAGCACCCCAGATGTTGAAAGTCCTGTTTCTATTTTAAGTACAAGGAAAGTGAGCCATTCAATTTGTCCATGCTCATACACCTGAAACTCTGAAAAGGAAGTACATGAGGCACAAAGACAATTCTTAACAATAGTGTATTAAAAGTAAGAACTAGGACTGGAGAGATATCTCAGTAGATAAAGGCACTGATGACCCGAGTTCAGTTTCTAGGACCTACAAGGTAGAAGGAAAGAACTGACTCCCACAAGCTGTCTTTTGAGCTCTACATGCACATGGTGGCAAATGTACACACATGTGCATGTAAATAAACTACTGTAAACACAAAACCAGTAAGTTTTGTTGTAAATAAATCAAAGTTTTATGTAAATAAAGCTGTAAAATCATATTTGTAGGCCTAAATAAAATTTAAGCAAGAAGAAATATCATTTTCTTAGCAAGATATATTTAATGAAAGTTTAGTCTATCCTCAAGTCTAAAGCAGGAGCAGTGACTCTCCTTGCTAAGACAGTTTGTGCTGGGACGGTGTTCATAACAGCTCCCTTCGTTGTCTTTGCAAGTTTCTAGCAGAGGTTACCTAAGA
>CABHPQ010000241.1:0-30635 GCA_902168405.1 Peromyscus aztecus
ACAAAGCCTAAAATGGTCGCCACTGGCACTTTACTGAGCACCGTTCCAGACCCATGGCTTTGACTGGAGAAAAACGGGTATTGTTTTGGCAGGACAGTGAGTGCTGTGTGGGGAGGCTTGGGTCCTGTGTATGTGTAATAGGCAGAAAGTGGTGAGCAGCGAGCCCTTGACAAACTTCGGCTGGGGGGGGGAATGTGGGGTCTGCTCAGAGCCTAGAGTGTAAGAGTTAATCCGACAACAGGTAGGAATTGTTTGGCAAGGCAGAGATACAGAGTCAGGGAAGCCTGTTGGAAGGTTCTTGGGATACCCATAATCACAAGCTTGAAAAGAGAGGTTAGATGGAGGGGTCAGAAGGAAGCAGAAGAAAACATGATGGTCATTGTGGGTGGGGGATACAGGAGAGAGATGGTCCTTGGCCTGTTCAAAGGGTCCAGGTGAGAGAGAAGGCCGAGGGATTAAGGTTGTGATACATTCCAGAGCAGGAGTAGGGTACCGAAGAGAGCTGGCTGGCTCTGCCTGCCCAGCAGGCTGGCACTGGGCCTTAGTCACTAGTATCTGAGCCAAGCCAGAGAGACTCTTGGGACTTATAGGCTCGCCTTTGGGAGTAAGCATGGGGACTTCTTTTTAACTTCCTGGGCAAAAAGAACCTCCCTGGGAGAAAGTTCTAGAAGGAAGAAACTTGCAGGTGTCACCCCTTCCCTGTGTCATCTGCTCCCCCCCCCCCCCCTGCTTCTGGTGGCCTGAACAGCACAGCTTCCAAGAGTTAGCTCATCCCACAAAGACCCTCTGCCCCATCTCCATGCTATAAGGGTAGCTGTTGGAAGTGCTGTACCAACATCCACAGGTCCTGATCCTGCCTGCCTTATGAGAGGTTCTGAGCAGGGCAGGCACAGGACTCAAGAGCAGTCGAGGACAGAGCAATGGTGTGTGTGTGTGTGTGTGTGTGTGTGTGTGTGTGTGTGTGTGTGTCTGAAGGATTGGGGGAAGATGGGCCTCCCTCCTGGGATTACTGCTGCCTAGAGACTCTTGTATATAGGTTTATTTTTCAGATTCTGTATGAGCCCTTTGAGGCAGGGCATATATATATAAATAATAAAATTTGCCTTTATTCCTTTGTGTGTGTGTATCTGCGCCATGTCATAAATGTAGATGTCAGAGGACCACTTGTAGGCGTCAGCTTTCTCTTTCTACTGTGGGGTTTTGGGGACCAAACACAGGTTACTAGACGTGGTGGCAAGCACCCTTACCTGCTGAATCATCTCATCTCCCTGGGCTGAGATACTTAGGCAGGGAAGGGAGCTGCCCCAGCAGCGAGGGAGGCAGGCAGTGGATCTGAGCCTCCGTGTTCCAGCATTAGGTAGTATAGAACTTCCATCTCTCTGCTCCTCCCTACCCACGTGCCACTTTCAGAAAAGCCAGCCTGGGACTCCCCCGCCCCTGCTGTTTTGTGTGACTAGAACTGGGTGGCGGGGTCTTGGGTTAGCTGCTGGAGGTCACTGCAGCCATTTGCTAGCTACTGTTTCCTGGAAGCAGGAGGGCCGAGGATTGTTTCTCCAGCCTTTTGCCTCCAGAGTTGCTGTTGTGCAGACAGGGTAGAGGAGTTCTTGGAGGGAGCAGGATGCTGCCCCCGAGTTCCCCATCCCTCACTGGTCCCAGACTTCAGGCTGACTTGAGTTGTACCTTCTGACCTTAAGGCTCCTTCCCTGTCACTTGGATGCTTGGCTCCTGGGTTCTGGATACAAAACTACGTGGTGCTGCTTCGTGCTTTGTGTGATGAACAGGTAATTTTGAGATCTGTGGGGGCATGGTGTCTGGCACCAACGCCACTTAGTGATGTATGTACATCTGTCTAGGTTATTTTATAGAAGAGGAAACCGAGGGTCAGTAAGTTTGTCTTGGGTAATCAGCAGGAACAAGTCTTGAGCCCAGGACTCGGTCTTCTTGGGTCCCTGCTTCTTATTCTGTTCCAGACCACCTTGGAGCAAGGATTTAGGTCCTGAAGTGTAGACAATCAAAGGGACTAAGCAGGTAGAGAGTTCTAGAACTAGATCTTGTAGCTCATGGGCAGCATGGGTAGATCTGACAGGTAATCCTCATTAAATGGGGGTGGCCTCTCCAGGCCCTGGAGTCTACTGTCCTTAGGTTCTGAAGGATTCTTCTTCCTGGTTGGGAGAACTTGCTGGGCCCTGGTCACTCTAGGGAGGAACATAGGTCTAGGTCAGGGACCCCAGAGAGCATGTGTGTTCAGATCCTATCTCTACATTCCTGGTTAGCTGGAGAATGAGTTTCTGGCTTGAGGCCTGGGAACATTTTTGGCTTTTCTTTGTGGTTTGATCCTGGTGTAGAATCCTGTGTGGCCATCACTGTCCAAGTCCAGGAGCCCGTATGGGCTGCTTGAGCATTTGTCCAGCCGCAGAGTGTTGTGGCTGCCCCACCTTGGGTAATTGTTTAGTTGAGTTGTTCTATCAGATCTTAATTTTCTTAAGGCAATAGACTAATTTAAAACAATTTTATGTGTAACTCTAAAGTACATTAATAAAACAAAGACAGGGCACCTTTGATTGGAATAAGACAAGGACCTTGAATCCTATGGGGCTGTTCTACTCTGTGATTTACATGGGCTCCATATTTAGTAGGCATTAAAATGGAGGTAGGGGGGTGGACACGGGATTAAGCCAAGAACCGCTGAGGGCAGGCCAGCCTTGCCACACCCTATAATTAGAAGAGAAAGTGGTGCCGGGTGCAGATAGATTCTTGGCTGTACACAGGAAGGACAGATGTGACAGGGATGGTGAGGATTAGAGTTGAGGAGGGTGCCAGGTGGGAGACTGTGAAGACAGTACATCCTCTGAGATGAGATGACATGTTCTCCCTGAAGTGGCTTGCCCAGAGCAAGTGGCACTTGAGGAGGAAAAGCCCATCTTTGGGGATACAAGGACCTAGAGCCTGTGACCCTCTGAAGAGAATAGCAGTTGGTGGCTTGGCTGGGCCAGATTTTGTCACCTGGGGACACTGGTATTGTGGTCTTGAGCAGGTTCCTCCTGGGTCTAGTTACTTTTGTATCTCCAGTCTGGGTTATCACCACCCTTTCTTGGCCTGGATCTCAGTGTGACAGCTGGGGCCTTACTCAATTGACCAGATGCCCAGGATGATGGGTTGCCTATGGTGTCCAAGGGATTATTGATAACTCTGGCCAAGAACAATGACTTCCACATACTTTCTTGGGCTTCCTAGGTGCTTCTAGTGGCTAGAGTGTCCCCCCACCCCATTGCCGTGAGAACCGAGCTATTTGAGGCCAGGAGAGATGCACCATATCCCCAGTTTGTTCTCATGGGTCTCCATCACAGTGTTAGTAACAGAGAACAGGATTGTGCAAATCCTGTGGTCCTGCTGCCAAGTAGTTAAGTCAAGGTAGAGAATTCTGGAGCATCACCAAACCCGCTTTTCTTGCTCATCCCTCACCTCATCTGCAGAGGGCCCAGGTGCACACATCTGTTTGGCGTGGAAATGACCAAGCACAGTTGCTAGATCCCTAACATTAGTGACAGGCATCACTAATAAATCACAGCTCTCATCTCTCCTGAACTCAGATGAGGGCTCATAATCTTTTTCTCCACAGCTCTCCAGCAGCAATGGCAAATGATGAGCTGGCACCCAGCAGCCATTTTTCTCTGTGGCATTTATTCATTTGCGCTTGTGTGCACTTAGTAAAAACATTAGCTGAGTTGCTCTTAGGAGCCAAACACGGCTCAGTGCAAGGAATAGGCATGTTCTCCATCTTTGGGGAGTTGTGAGTAGTATTTAGAGATGTGGCTGGCCGGGGACCACAGAATGCAGAAAACTGGAGACCAGAGTTTTCTCCAGGAGTCCACACGAGCCAGGATAAAAAATTCAGAGTGTTTCAGAGGTAGCAGGATGCTTTGTGCTGCATGGGTCCCAGCCAGTGAAGTCTGTTGTGTACCCTGTGCTTAATGGTGCCAGCTGTAAATGACAACACTGGATAAAGCCTGGACCCAAACAGCCTGCTAACCTGCCATGCTTTCTTTTCCTAGGAGCAAGGGCTGAAGGCCAACAACTCCAAAGAGTTAAGCATGTGCTTCACAGAGGTGAGTAGGGGCATAGTGGGGGATGGGTACTTGAGGCTGGCCCAGAGGAGCTGTTCTTTAGGCGAGAGTTGAACTCAGAGCCCCTGGGTCAGCTGAACTTCCAATCCCACTTGGACCTGAGTGAGAACTCATTCTGTTGGGGTGGTAAAGGCCACAGCCAGAGCCTGTGGGTGTCCCGTGTGGATGACAAATACCTGGTCCGAGAGAGGCCTTCCCATAATCCCCTCTAAGACAAATGGCTTGAGCACTTGCTCGGCTCTAGTTCTGTGGTGGTTACAGGGCATGGAAGTAGAGAAGGACCCAGACTCTTGAAGGAGCCCCTTGCCCAGGACTGTAAGAGTGACTCATAGACCCAGGATGATAACTTTGAGAGGAAAAGGGTGGTTCAAGAGTCTGCAGAAGGGTAAGGGAGAAGCTCTGTCAGATGCACAGGGGTGGGGATTTGGGCAGGAAGAGTGTCCTATCAATCAGGAGCATGGAGAAGGTGGCCTTCTTCCTTCCCTATCAATAATCAGACCCTTATAGACCCCAAAGCCCCATTTCTTTAGAATCTTTTGTGTTTGTTTACTGCTTTTGAAATAGGATCTTACCTTATGGTCCTCACTGGCTTTGAACTTACTTTGTACCCAAGGCTACCCTTGAACTTACAGTTTTCCTACTTCCACCTCCTGAATGCTGGGATTACAAGCTTGTGCCGGGGTGCCTGTGTTCTGATGCCTTCCTGGGGTACACACCCCCATTCCCAACATGGGGACTACTGGTCCATTTGCTGAGGACTGCTGCCCATGGCCTTGAGGCTTAGAAGAGACAGAGTCCACCATTTGTCCAGTTCCCTGGAGGCACAGCTCTGCCCTCAGAGTGTAAGGGAGGCAGAGGAGGGGCTCTGTATGGTGAGAGAGGCAAGGCCAGAGAAGACAGTTTTCTGTGTCCATTTCTTTGACTGACCACAGCCCTCCTGATGGGTTTCTGTTGTTTTCTTCGTATGTGTCGCCTCCTCTGCCATGGATCAGCTCACGACAAACATCAGTCCAGGAAGTAAAAAGGTGATCAGACTGAACTCGGGCTCCAGCAGGGCCAGACTGTCGGCTGCCTTGAGGGCACTCCCACTTCTGATGCTGACCTTGGCCTTGTAGGCCCTTGGAACCCAGCACAAAAGTTCTTCAAGCAACCCAGATGTGATTCCCGCCTGACAAAATGGAAACACACACACACACACACACACACACACACACACCACCCACACACCCACCCCCAAAACCCCTTTAAAAAAAAAAAAAAAAAAAGAAACAAAACAGATTTTTTTTTCTTACATTGTCTCTGAACCTCTCTCCTCCCAAGTTTCTTCTCTGGAGAATTTTTTCTAAACCAAACAGACAAGCAGGTGGGCAGCCTGAAGTCTGCCCAGAGGTCCCTTGCAAGGGACACCCAGCGGCACCAAGGAGGGCTCAAGGCTCTGGAACGACTCTTTTCTCTTTACTGGTGTTTTCTCTCGGGACCATATGACAGCCTGCTGTGGAAGGGACTTTGCTGTGCCTGGTGTGGACTGGAGAAAAAACAGTCGCAGCTGTTTCTTGAGCTGCCTACTCTGTGGACCTACCTGCCCAGGGACTAGCAGAGAGTATTGGTCAGCAAGGAAGCAGGGCTGGCTGTAAGGACCTTGTCGCCTCTTCCTCTTGGCTTCAAAGATGGAGACGGTTTGCTGCCACATCCAGGTCTTCTGTGACTGAGTGGGCCTGAGTCTGGAGTGGGAACTCCCATGGCTGCTCTGGGCCGCGGTGCCTGTAGCATAGATGGGGTTAGGAGCTGTTACAGGAGGAAGCTCCTCCAGGGAAGGAGCAAGCCTTGCTTGGCACCAGCTCCAAGATGCGCCTTCCTCCTTCATGCCAGGAATCTTGAAGTCAAAGAGAAATGATCATCCGTTGGCTTCTTTTGGATTTTTTTTTGTGGGTCCATTTGGTGGGTCTCCCTCGGGGAGAAGGGTTGTTGAGTGGGGCTGGGGAGACCCTAGCTGGACATGTGTCCATAACACTCTGGTGGGCTCCCAATCTTGCTCCTTCTCTCTTCTCCTTTTTCCCATTTTCTCTTTCCTCATTTCTGAGACGTTCATCCACTGTCTGTACATATTGGGCCTCCTTTCTCCACATATGTGTATATCCATATACATATATTCTGTGATTTCTTCTTTCTTTCATTTTTTTTTAAAGAAACAAAACTATGGAAATAATACCCTACAGATGAGCGAAAATGTATTATTGTAAAGTTTATTTTTTTTAATAATGTTGTCTATGATGGGAAGAAAGGTACCAGGTCCCCTGAGCCCTGGTCCAGTTGGGCTGATGGGGCTGTGGCCGGGGACTCCCGATTGCATTCACTCTTAACCAAGCTCCAATAAATGTACTAGGAAGCGAGCTGCCTTCTGCCTCACTCCTGTGTGACTTCACCTATGCTTTGTTCTTGGCCACGTACCACCTACTGAATGCTTACCTGAGGGTCTCACTCAGCTGGCGGGTGTTTGTATAGATTTGTATATGTGGACTGGCATGTGTGCATGTATCAGTGTGTCTGGTCCACATGTTCTGGTGTGGGTGATAGATGGAACTCACATAGGATATTTTTTTTTTTTGACTTGGTGGGTCTGAGGTCCGTGGTTGTGTTGAGTCTGTGGTGCCTTGTCCCCTTTTGCCTCACCTTCCTAGTCAGCTCTGATGCCAGCTGCTCTAAGACTAGAAGAGAGCTGAGACAGAAGTGGGGCGGGAGAATTGAGAGAGACACCCTGTCACCAATCCTGCTTATGCTTTTGTTTTTAAGCAGCCTGGGTGGCCCTGTCCACCTTATAGATCATGGGGTGGGGTCTCCTTAGGACTTCTGGCCTACCTGAAGTGTGTGATTGGAACTTTAATCTTTGAGTCTCACCATAGAAAGAAGATAATTCTTAGTGTTTGGGGGGGGGTACAAAAGATCAAGCAGTTTTTTCCTTCTCTCCATCCTGTTCTTCCATCTCTTCCATTTGCCACATAGACCCTATTTGGATACTGGGACTGCATATAAATATATATCATATATATACATATACATCATATATATATATACACTCAGACATACACATGTATATGCATAAGGTGGGCAGAATGGAGAGGCAAAGTCTGGCCTACATCTTTAGGGTTGCCTGTGATCCTGCCTCTTCACCCTATTGGGTGATGTCATTTTTCAGTTTCTCAGTCCTGGTTCTGCTCAGATGGCTCTTACTGATTGTACACATGTCAGTAACATCTGTTCACAGTGGTGACATTGGCATGTTATGCTCCAGCTGTCTGCCTGGAGGAAGGACAGTGAGCCAGCCAGCTCTCTTCCCAGCCACCTCTGCCTTACTGTGCTGGCCACTTGAGAATACATGGTGCTTGTGACCAGCAAAGACTACATAGGTTTGGAAGGGATTTCCTGGGAGCTCACAGAATTGGAAGGGGATCCAAAGAAGGCTGGAGCAGAAAGTAGAGAACATCTAAGGAACACTGGGGCCTAGACATTGAGATTTCAGCTGGGGACAGACATAGGTGAACTGACCATAGGACCAGGACCTGGCTGAAGGGCTCCACAGAGAGCAATTTTAAGTTGCTTTGAGGTTATGTGGTGACCAAGGTGCCTGTGTGCTTACCTCAGTCATCAGACATTATGACATTACCTTCCTTAGCCACCGGCTCTTGAACATTCCTCATCTAGGGAACGTGTCTGTCTGCCAGATTACCATAGCTCATGTTCCCTATTCCAGGGCTTTGGCAAGTCTGAAGCCACGTCTCAATGCTCTTCACTTGCTGGAGGAACATTTGTCATGGGTGGTTATGTTCAGACAAGAGCCTGGAGATCAGCTTCCTGTTGGCTCTTGCCTCTGGGTCTCCTTTCTTACAGCAGGTAGACCAGGCGAGGATGAAGGTCTAAGGAAGCCTGAAGTGGGAGTCTGAGGAGGTCCAATGTTCTGGACATCACGGGAGCAGTGCTACTTGTCTCACTCTGACCTTGTGGTAATCTTCACAGCTAGGTCTCTCCCTTGTGTTGAGAACAGTCACAGGGGCATTGTCTTAGTTCCTGAGTCCTCAAACCCTGCATTTGACAGAAAAATAGAAACAGGTTTCCCAGGGATGGGCTTGAGCCTGATTTTTACTGTTGCTTCCAGAAAACAAGCTTTGCACATTATCCTCAGGCCCAGATGTGTCCAAAAGACCCTTCTGACGCTGGTAAGCCGGGATGACACGCTTGTGGCATCCCTAGGCTCTCACTAAGGAGATCCTGGTCACTGAGATGCCTGCTGATCTCTGAAGCTCGTGGTTTGACATACCACTTGTAGTGTGGCTTTGCTCCAAAGCTGCTCCATTGTGTGTGTGTGTGTGTGTGTGTGTGTGTGTGTGTGTGTGTGCATGTGTGTACGCATGTGTGTATACTTTAGTTTCTAGCTATGCACTGCCAAATGCCCAAATGAGACAGACTTTCCTTTGCTCCTGGAAGAGCAAAGTTTTAGGCTTGTCTCCTAGCTGGGGAAATTCTTGGACTAGAATTTTCTAATTTGTGGAGTAGACTTAAGTAGCCCCTACCAAGTGGGTTAGGATGCCAGGGGATAAAACCACACACTCCATGTTAATACAAGTGAATGTATTCATGGCCTGTTTTCCACTCTTATGGGTCTCCATGGGGGTTGATGTTCATCTTCTAAAAATGATTAAATTTTAAAGGAAATGTCAAAGCCATTTGAAACCAACAGTGACAAATAAGACAGGTGATATTCTTTGTGGTAGGTCTAAGCAGTGAGAAGCTGCCTTTTGGTCACTTATGGGAAATCTTGTCATCTTGTTCAACCTTGGTAGCCTCACCTACGAAGTTACATTAGACAAGCACTCGAGTCGTCCTTCTCAACTTTAAATGAGCTCTGAGAGAGAGGTCAAAGGCTCAGAGACAGGCAGAGATGGACAGAAGCCAGCTCTAAGGCTGGTGCTAAGCAGTCAGCTTTGTTTTCCTGACTAGTGTGCCTACCACTCCTTGAGGCACGCTTCCAATGTTCTGGACAAGGACTGCATGTCCAGTTTGCTGAGATATGGCTTGAAATTTTTCAATGCTGATGTTTTCTGAAAATCCAGCCATACTACTTTGAGTGTCTCCTATATATTAAAACAGGTAAGTAACAGAAAGGGCTTGGAGATCTTGTCAAAGACATTGGCAAGGGGCTGGGGAGGTGGATCATTGCTATAACGACTGCCGTGCATGTGTAAGGACCTGAGTTCAGATCCCCAGCACCCACATTGATTGTGTGTTGTGGTGTAAATTTATAACACATTGTTGAGGTTGGGAAGATAGTTGGATCCCTGAATCTTGCTGGCCAGATGGCTTGGCCAATCAGTGAGCACCAGGTTTAGTGAGAAACTCTGTCTCAAAAGATAAGGTGGAAAGTGATCAAGGAAGACATCACATTGACCTATGGCCTCCATACACATGTATTTACATGTACATGTACCCATATGCACATGTGAACACACATATACCACATACATGCATACACATACACACAAGTACATAACAGAACACAAACTACACAGAGAATCAACTCCTGAGAATGTCATTTACCACATCCCGTTTTTAATGCAAAGCAGAGGTTTTATCCTGTACCTCCCATGGCAGAAAAAGACAATCCTGCATTTTGAAAGGATCATAATAGGATTATTGAAAACAAAACCCAGAACAGTGAGGATATTTTGAAATATGCATATCTGAGAGATTTTACAAATGCTTGTGTGTCCCTGTGCAAGATGCTATTTTGAAATTGTGTAAAACCATCGCTCCATCCGTCGAGACTCAGGCAGGTTCATGCCATGTTTCTATTTTGTATACACTGAAATAAAGATGTTTCTATCTTGTCGCAGATATTGAAGAAGGTGAGTGGTAGGATTCAAACTCAAATTCAGGGGCTAGTACCAGAGGTGTGTTCCAGCTGTCCCACCAGGCAGCCAGTTTGAATTGAATTGCTGCATAGATGACCTGTCTGTGTGGGCTCATAGCTGCTCAGGTAGGGGCAGACACTTCCCTGGGCTTGTTGGTGCACCCTTCTCTCCGTTTTCAACATCCTCATCATTTGTATGGGTAAGGGTACCAGACCACTGGCAGACAGAGAGCTGAGTGTACCTCGAGGAACCTGCAGGGCAGTGAGGAGGGAGTTCTCCAGACAGTTTCATAAAATCAAGCCTGGTGTACACTTAAAAGAAAAGAGAAGGGAAAAGGGACTGCCCCTCAGTGACAAAGAGCTCTGGCTTGAGGCCTTCCTGGTGGGCAGGGGAGGATGGAGCTGGGTAATCCACAGTAGCATCACCATCTCAAATTTCCTGGAGTAGATTAATGGCTTAGTTGGGAAATGGATTTTGTGGGAAGATGGACCCTTTAGGGAAGAAACTGACCATCTGGGACCCTGCTTTCTTGACCTTAGACTGTTCTTGTCTTGGGGGCCTGATGGTTAAGAGGAGTGATGTGATTTTGGGACTCAAAGTGATGTGATTCGAGTTCTAAATCTGTCACTGACCAACTAAGATATCATGTCCAGTACCCTTGAATTGTCTCATACAGGAAATGATGATATCAAGCTGGCTTTCTAGGGATGGTTAGGATTACGTGGGCTATTCTGTGTGCCTGCCATATAGTGGCCACGAAGATACTGTCTTACCCAGGGGTCAATATCCTGGGCCTCCCTGATTCCCTCCGCACCTGCCTTGACGCCCAGGCTTGTTGGCTTGGGGTCACCTTTGGAACTTTTCCCCTCTTCCTTCTATAGCCTAAGAAGAGTCCCTGAACTCTCTGGGAGAGACAGGGTATGATTGTCACTGTACTCCAGGGCGCTGCTCTTGGAAGCCCTGCCAAGTGTAGTTGGGAAGGCATGGCGAGTCGGGACAGCAGAGAGCAGACATGCTTGCATTATTTGTAAATTACAGTTGATTTGATCTGAGAGTCACCAGGGATGGTGACTGCAGAGCATCCAAATGTCATGCTCTCTGGAGTGCTTTGATTGGCTATCCCTCCTCCAAGCGTGAAGGTAGAGGACACGCAGCCGGGAAAGTGCAGTAGCTCAGAACTGAGAACAGGAGACATCGATTAGACACAGAGCTGACTGTCGGAAAGGTCAGCACCTATGGGAGAGTGACTGCCATGTGGTTCCTCACCGAGCCCAAGGCAAGAGTGGAGATGTCTTTACAAGACCATGGGCTCCCAGGAGTTCCCTGCAGGAAGGTAGACTCGGGCTTCCAAATCCAGCTTCTGAGGCCTTGTCTGTGTGCTTTTTCTCAAGTCTGGCAAGAAGGTAAGGTCTAAAGACATCAAAATATCAAAGAGTATTTTGTCCTTTAGGAATCTAGGATGTTCTAGATTTGAACTTGAGTCGAATCTTGCCATCCGTTGGCTAGTGACATTAGCTAAGCCAGTGAACTTGTGGGTTCCTTAATAGTTTCATTAGATTGTGATAAATAAGTTAGTTTTTAAATTTTATTTTTTTTTTGTACTGTGGATTGAGCCTAGGGACTAATGCATGCTAGGCAGGCACTACATCTCTGAGTTATATTAATTAAAATTATTTTGAACCAGGTTAGGGACTCACTGAATTGCCTAGGTCGGCCATTTTGAACTTCCTCTCCACCTCAGCTTCCCAAGGAGCTGGGATTACTGGACTGTGCCACCAAGCTTGGCTAGCGATTTTGTTTTTCTCTGTGGGCCTTGCTATCTTGTCAGCTCTGTTGCTATAACCCAACAGCTGTCACAGGCACTGTGTCAAAGACCAGACTAGGCTATGTGCCAATAAAACTTTATTTACAAAAACAGACACAGGCTCCCTTTGGTCCATGGGCTGGAGCTTGCCAGTCCTATCATCTCAAGACATTTTCAGAGTGCAAGCTGTCAATCCAAAGCAGCTGGAGCACAGAGTGCCTGGTGGAAGGCGATGGTTGACAACTAGCCTGGGGAGGTGGAGGAAGAGTGGGAGGGGTCAGCTAGCAAGGAAAGGGATGTGAATCCACTGGCATGCTGGCAATGGAGAAAGTGGGGGAGGAATGGTCCTATAGTGGGACCAGGGGTGCAAGTGGAAGAAACAAAACAAAACAGGAGCATGGGGGTTGGCTGCACACAGCACTGTGAGGTTGTGCCCTTGCACTGGAACATTGGTCCAGCTGGGTGAATGGGGCTAAAGTCCAGCCACATTCAACTCATCCATCTGTGCACCTGCTCTGGGCCTCACGACAGGAAGACCATCATTTCCTCGTTTGCACAGAGGCTTCTGTATGTGCTGGCACAGGACCTACTGCCTACAGCAAGAGCAGCTGCCAGTTAGGGATTGGAGGGGAGAAGAGTTGCATGCTCAGAGACGGCTGCGTGCATCTGCAGGGCTCTCAGCAAGTCACTTACACCTCCTGGACCCCACCTTCCTGGCTTGCAAAGGGAGAGAGCAGAGGGCTTGCGTGCTTGCCAGGTTTCCTCCACAATGGGGCTCTGAATCTATGTCTCCAGTTGCTTCTGAACTCGCTGGTCTATTGCAAAACAACTTGCAAGGAGACAAAATTCATCTTTCTTTCCGTAAATCCTGACACTCTGCTTGGCTGTTTCAATTTTTATTCCACGAGTCTTGAGCTCTAGGCAGCTGCCCCAGTGTTCACTGTAGGTACAGGTGACAATTGCACACGTCACTGGCTGACCTCATCCTCCTCCTTTGAGGTGGCTTGCCTAAGGAAGCCAACCCTGGGGGTTCCTGGAGCTGAGATCCCCTGAGCCATCTGAGGCTTCTTTCCCTGGGGGAATGCACATATGAGTCTCCACCTTGGCCTGTAAACTATCTAACAGTCAGAGGTCACAAAGTCTCTTACCTGTGGCCCACTCAGACAGAGAGCAGTCAATTCCCCTGACACATCTCTGTAGGCAGGAGTTTGCACAACCACTGAGGTGAACCTTCGTGTGTGAACTCAGGGTGTTGGAGCGCACCTGCAGCCCCAGGGAGGCTTCCAGGAAAAGCAACCCTTTGCTTTGTCCTCTGCTCTCCCTCTCCTTGCTCACCAGCCACAGGAGGTTGACCACTAAAGCCAGAGCACCTGCTTCCACCCTGTTCCATCTGAAAACCCACATCCCGTCTGGTTGGCTGAGCAGATCTCACAGGAAGACACCTGCTGGCTTTGTCCAACCTTTAGGTTTATTCACCAAGGAAGATGAAAGGGCTTTCCCAGGGACCCCAGTGACCTGGAATTACTCATAATTCTCATTTTCTTAGAAAGCTGGCTGACGGTGAAGCCACCACAGCAAAGGATCAGTGTTTGGGGGATAATGAACTGACTTTCTCTTTCCAATGGAGGTTTGACCTCATTGGAAGTTTGAAGTGGTCCAGGGACACTGCTGGTTTATAACACTAATGACACCCTATTTAGCTCCTCAAACTTGCCTTTCTGTGTCTTACTGGATGGATCTGGGGCAGGGACAAAAAGAGCCTGGGACAATCTGAGGAGTGTTGGTTGGTACATATAGCTAGCCTTGTTCGGAGGTCCTGCTGTGAATGGAAAGTTGGATATGAACGATCCTTGTGAGACTTGTACCTCTTTGGGTCCTAGCTGGTAGGATAGTAACTTCATATTCCTCAGGCTCTGCCTCACTGAAGATGCACCTTGCAATGAGCTCTACCCAGAGAGCAGGCCTAGCATCTTCCAGATACCTCTTAGGAAGAGCCTAAGACTCAGGCCCTGGGCTTTTCTGTGTGGACTCCAGTATCTCTAACTTCAAAATAGAATTTGACAGTGGCATGAATCATGGGACTATCACCTTCTCTACAACCAGTATGACCGATTGATTGATTTTTGGCATCAAGGTGACTTGCTCCCAGGGACTCCCTGAACAAGACTATCTCCCAGAGGGATCCCTCAGGGTCTGCTTGTCATTTGCAAGATGTTTGACTTGTATACCTTGGTAGCTGCTACCCTAGGCAGCCTTCCCCTTGCCTCTGTCTTTCTGTATCTGCTGTTGGCAGGCCAGGATACCAAATGCTTAGGCATTTGTAAGCCTTCCTTGTAAGGCTTAGCCCAGAGGTGCAGGATTATGAGTATGCTGTATGATCAAGTCTCCCTTCTTTGCTGGGACTCATTACAAATTCAGCTCATCACAGATTCAGAGCAATGGTTCTCTTCCTGGAATTCCCCTTCCGTCTTGCTCCTGTAGACCTTTGTCTGCCTGGTTGTCCATGGCTCTCCACTTTCTGCTGGAGGTGTTGCGATCAGCATTCTTAGGCCCTGGTTTTTTTTTTTTTTTTGTCTTTTCTGAAGTTTCTGCCTCAGGTCAGACTTCTTCTTCCTCTTGGCTGGCGAGGGGAGCATCTGCCCAGAACCAGCTGCATTTTACTTCCCACTCAACATCCCATCTTGCTTTCTGCCCATTATTCAATCCTGCCCTTGGAGGGGAATGGAGTCAAAAGCAATGTCCCACCAGGCACACGTCAACATGGCAGGTCACTTGCTTCACCCATGCTTTCCCAGGGATTGCTACACGGATATATCCGGTCTCCAGCCTCTTCATGTTTCACTCGGCAGCGTGTGCACCTGTGTAAAAATCTGGGGCCAAACTTCAGAGATTTAACTTGAATGAACTGGGAAGTTTTTGGGAGGCCCACATGAATGAATACGAGTGATCTCTGAGCGAGACCCAACCCTCCCAACATCCTGCGAAGCCTCCTCGGCTCTGGCGACCTTGCTGACCTCTTCTCTAGTCTGTGCAGTCTGCTCCAACCACGGTGACTTCTGTACTTGTTTGTGAACACACTGGGGACACTCATCTCTTGACCTTTGTGTGGCCATGCCATCCATCTAGTGGACTCATCTAGTCATGATGGTGACCCCCGTCACTTCCTGCAGGTCCCACTCCGTGTCAGCGAAGAGGCCGTCTGTGTCCAGGACACCTCTCTTTTTCTCTGTCTCAGGATTTCCTATTCCTAATGCTTTTTCTAGAGTACTCCTGCCCTTTGACAGACCATGTATGTATGTGTGCATGTGTGTTTATACACAGACCATGTATGCATATGTGTTTGTGTTTATATGCAGGCACGCGCTGCTTAATGACAGGGTTGTGCTCTGAGAAATGTGGTGAGAGGCAATTTCCTTGTGTGAATGTCACAGAATGCTGGTACTAACCCCTACACAGTCTCGGTCACCGGTGGCCATGACCTCCGATACAATCAAGAGGTACAGTTAATTGGGAGCTGTGGGAAGCTGTTGCTGAAGCAACAGGGCATGCTGATTTACAGTCAACTTTTGTTTATCAGAAGGATATACTCTAAAATAATGATTAAAAACACAGCAAACATATAAGCCAGTAACAGTTGTTTAGTCTCATTTATCAAATATTATACGCTGTGCATAACTGTATGTTTTGCATTTGTATGTGACTAATGGTACAATAGGTTTGTTTATACCTCAACCACAAACGGGAGCAATGCATTGCCCTCTGGCATTGTGACAGCTCTTGTCACTAGGAGGCAGGACTATCTCAGCTCACTGGAGACTCCTGGTACCTCCATTGTCACATATGTAGTCCATCATTGACGAACATCACCATATAGTGCAAGACTGTGCTCTGTGTGCGTGCTTGTGTGTGTGTGTGTGCATATGTCTTACCTTCTCCTACTAAAATGTAAGTTCCAAGAGGGCATTCTTATTTTCTTCCAAGATCTATGCTTAGCTCCTGGGCTAGGAGCTCTTAGCAGAGAGAAAGTTTTCAGCCAACATTTGTTGCTTGACTGAAGGAAGGAAGGAAGGCATAGACAGATAGGGAATTGCGGTATAGTGCTCAGGCAGCATGTTGAGAGGAGCAGGGATTCTGAACTAGCCTTTTTTTTTTTTTAAAACTATTGAAACCAGTCCAGAGTCTCCATCTCACCTCAGGCTAACACCAGGGCTAAACTAGGACTCTGGAGCCTATTTCCATTTTCTCCCGCCCTGAAAAACGGCTTTATCTCGTAGGTAGCTGCATGAAACCGTGCAGTCTCAGAATATGATTAATGTGCTTAGCAAACTTTTCTTGTTCATAGAACAAGATGAACTTTTAAGTGTAGCCAGCAAAGCCCCATTGGTTTAGACTGAGGATAGGAATGAGGTTGAACCAGACCCTCCAGGGTGGGAGGATGTTCTCTGGTTCAGCCTTGTATACCTGTTTAGGCAAGGTCTGTTGAGTTCTGCTGCCGAGAGCCTACATTACAATCAAGCTCTCAGCTACCCTATTTCCCTGCCCCATCCATCTGACCTAGCTTCACCTTCCTACTTAAAAAACGGAACGAAACATCATGTTCCAGGCCAGAAACACGTCTCCCAGAGCATTCCGAATCCCCAAATGCAGGTGTTGCACTTGTCTCACATTGCAGCCATTTACCTTAGTGAATGTACTGAGAGGTTAGTGCTGTGCATGGGCCTGGAAGGGTTACATTGCCAGTTGGGGAAGAGGGAAACAGTTGGGTTTTATTTACTAATGACAATAGAAGGGGAACGCCAAGTCTTACTTGTTCAGGGTGTGTGATCAAGAAAAGCCATCAGCAGAGGGCTGCAGCACTTGGTAGAAATCACCTGGCCATTATAACTGAGATCAACAGCTGCCTCTTGAAATGGAAAGGAAATAGACACCATCTCAGGAGGCCGATCAAAATGAAAGATTTCAACATGCCTGGCGAACAAACCAAACTTCATAAATAGACTCCTTGGGCGAACAACCTCCTTATAATAATGATGCCCCTCTGACAATTGATAATGGGACATGCAGCGTGTCATTTGGGAGCCAAGTGTTGAGAGGCAGAGGCAAAGATATAAAACAAATCAGCTGAAGGAAATTTGGGGCTACTCTCCATGTTTTGAAGATGAAGAGGTAGACGGGAAGCAGGGGCAGCAAGCTCCAGGTCTGTAGTTTTCTGTATGCATTTACAGTTATGTTCTTGAATGTGTTTAGTGTGTGTGTGTGTGTGTGTGTGTGTGTGTGTGTGTGTGTGTCACTGTGTTGTTCCCTACCTGGGGAGAGGGATCTAAAGGCTCTGCCTCCTACAGCATAAGAGGCAGCTCCATGGGGTTGAGGGGACCACAGGCCTTTTTGGTCTCCTGTGTGCCAAGTGTGCAGTCAGGGAACAGTGATGGGCTGTGAGTGTACCAGTGTGACTATACACAGGAAGAAGTATCTTGGCGAAGATAAGAGAGTGGTTAGAGTCCTTTACTCCTTTGCAATTCTTTGAACCAAAACTTGGGTTGCTTGGGGGGAAAGTTGATTGGCTAAAAGGTCAAAGGGAAGGTGGCTAGAAAATGACTGGATCCCAGAACCCAAACCTGCTCCACCAGGCCATGCCATGACCCGGCTGTTTGTGGCCTGAGGTGACCATGACAACCATGATAGGGCCTGGAAGAGGTTGGGAGGATCCACACTGCAGATCGATGTTGTTGTCTGTGTGCTTGTCCCCCTGTTTCAGGTGCAGCAGAGAACCTGATCATTTGGGCCACCTGCCTTGATGGCCCCTTCTGCAGTTAGTGGAGAATCTTGCTAAGTCCCTTGTCCTTAACTACTTGCACATGAACTCAGAGAGAAATCAAGGGGAGAGTGGCTGGAAAGACAGAAGCATCCTGAGGGGAGGCCTGTCCATCTCCCCATCCCCCAGTAGCTTCATTTTCCTCTCTGCACATGGCAGACACCTTGTAATAAACATGTATAGGATTGGGGATACCACATTCTTTCAGATGGGGTCCACGATGTGTCTCTCCTTTGAGACATTCTAGGTATGGCCCTCAGTGCTGTTTGGAAGTGGCCATGTCTTTGAGTTGGAAACATGTACCAGTCCTGACAAGTTCCCTGGTGAAGCTGCATTTGTAGAAGCCCCAGGAATCCCCACTCCTTAGAGATGGGCAAGACCTGCTGAGAAAGTTATATTCCAGGGGCTCAAGAAAGAAAGATCCTGGTCACTTATCTTTTGGCTGCCTCAGTTTCCTCATTTGTCAAGTAAGTGGTTTGGGACAAAGAGTTCCAGGAAACTTGGAATGCGTGGGTTGGGGAATGAGAGCTAACCACATAGACCAATTCAGTGTTGAAGTGACCTTAAAGTCTCAGTTTGTTACTTGTGACATGCACTTTGAAGAGCTGGGATGGGGAATGAGCTAATATATGTGAAGCACCTGCTGCAGGGTCTGCTGTATAGGAGGCTCTTAAAACATAGCTTCTCTTCTGATTCTCTTTGGCGTTTAATCTTTCACTGCCCACTCCCCTGTTCTGCTCAGTTGCTGAGTCAGTTCTGACCCCTGGGACGCCGAGCAGGGATTTATTAGCTGAACTCCCTCCATTGGTGTGTACCTGCAATCATCCCAGCTCCTACTCTTGGTCCTGCTGGGAGATGCTGTAAGTCATGGCCGTTTCCTGAAGGGTTGCACTACATGAAAATCCATTCTGTAGGACGCTTCCCATTCCAGGCAGTGTCCCCTTCAATCTGATGTATGTGATGGCAGACTTAGCATGGGAAAGGCCATCATATTTGATGTCAGACCACCTTGGAGAAGACTGGATTTCCCCTGTGTGATTTGATGCTGGGAAACTCAAATTAGATGTTGGTTCTAGAACTATAATGCCTCACCCGACCTCTAGTCACACTTCATTCTAGTTAGCTCCTTTGATTCCCCAGGACTGAGAGAGGACCACTCCAGTGCCCTTGGATGACCCACGTTTGTCTCTGTCTGCACACAACTAGGATGACTGTTTTATTTCCTGTTCACCAACACGAAGAGAGAGAAGCCTCTCTGTCTGTCTGTCTGTCTGTCTCTGTCTGTCTCTGTCTGTCTGTCTCTGTCTCTGTCTCTGTCTCTGTCTCTGTCTCTCTCTCTCTCTCTCTCTCTCTCACACACACACACACACACACACACACACACTTCAAGTTCCTTGAGGCTGGGGATTGTGTCTTCCAACTTACGGCACCCATCATAAAACGTGAAGCATCTGAAATTTATGACATGCTTAAGAAGTGCTTGCTGAATCAAGAGATGGGCGAGTGAACAGGCGGTTAAAGAAAGCATTTACTTCGGGTTAAAGAAAGCATTTACTTCAGCTTTTCTGTACAGGTCTCCTTTCCTTTCTGCTTTGTGGGTTTTGATCTTTTATCATCAGTGTAGTGCCCAGTGTGATGGCGCATGTCTGCAATTCTAGCACTTAGGAGACTGAGGCAGGAGGATCAAGAGGCCATCCTGAGCTACATAGCTACAGGTAAGTACCTTTTATTATAAACACCATTTTACAGCTTTTAAGAATGATGCGGGTGGGATGGTTAATCTTGCCATCTCGACAGGATTTAGAATCGCCTAAGAAGAAGGCCCATGAACGTTGTCTGTGAGGATTTCCAAACAGGTTCAGCAGAGGAGGGAAGGCCCACTCTGAGTGTGGATAGCACCAACCAGTGGACTGGGGTCTCAGAATGAATCAAAAGGGGAATGTAGTGCCAGAACCTAGGCTTAGTGATTGCAGATTCAATATGATCAGCCGCCTCCCACCCCGACGACATGCCTTCCCACCGTGATGGGCTGCGCCTTCCTGGAATGGAAATAAACCACCCTCTTTATTTGGCTTTTGTCAGGCATCTGAGCACAGTTCTAAGAAATGTAACTAATACAGTAGGGTTGTGACTGTCCACAGAAACAAGTAACTACATATCTCTTGTGCAAAACCTTCCAGGCAACTTCCAGCTGGCAGGTCAATGGGGCTTAAGACAAACTTTGGAATAAACAGAACTTACACCTTTGTGCTGTTTTCTTATTTAATGTTCGTGGGAACCTGGCCAAGTCCTTCACCTCTCTGACCTTCAGTGGCCCTGCTTATAAAGTATCAGTAATGATATTTTCTTCCAGTAGTGGAAGATGATACAAAAACAGGTGAGTCAAGTGGAAGACAGAGTGCTTGGCCCTTAGGAAGTGCTCAGCAATTCTTTATGATGGAACAGAATGTCTCCATCAGAGAGGTGTGCTATGCCCTGGCAGTCCTGGCACTCCGATGTAAATGTTAGCTCTTTGGAGCCAGGCTGCTCCTCCAATGCAACCTTGGGCGTCTGGTTTTCAGATTCCAGAATAAAATGGTGCTGGCAAGTAGTCGTCCTCACTGACGTGGAGAACAGAGTTGGGTAGACACTGCAGGCATGAAGGGGTCTGAGTCTGACTCCCCGTGTGTGGGAGGTGCTGAGCTGACACAGCTGGCCTCGAACTCGGGGCCCAGGCTTTGGGCAAGAATGTTTCTCCTTCTATGTGTTGCCAGCCTTGTCTATCAGCAGGAACCCTCACCCGACACATGGAGTCTGGCTCCTTCCTCACAGTAGAGGCTTCAGATGCAATAGAGAAGCAGCAAAGGTAATGGTGGCATTCAAGCCAGATCTGAATAGATAGAGTGAGGACCTGTGTGCAGGTGTGGATGCTGTGCTTTCAAAGTGCAGTTTCTGATCTCATCTCACCCCTACAGGAATGATAGGAGACTGACTGGCAGGACTTTTCAGTTGGATTCTATGGGAGAAGCTTGAGGGCCAGAGAGGTTAAATAATAGCAGGGAGTCTTTTTTTTTCTCATGCAGTCAGTGATGGAGCTGGGACAAGAACTGTATCCCGGGGCCTGGTCAGTGCTCTCTACCCTGGGTCTGCAGGAATGCTGCAAAGGGTTACATGGAGCAGGTGACACCATTCTGATGTTTGCTTTTAAGACAGTCAGTGCCTGATCCCAACTGGTCCAGCCTGCAGGAGCTGAAAGGCCCCACTTTCCAGTGAGGGCACCTTTGCCCTTGGTTGACATGGTCTGATGGCTCCAGGGGAAGATTGGAGATCAACTTTGAAGGCTTCGGTTTGTTTGTATGGCTGGGTTCAAAGCCAAAGACTCCAACAGGCAGGCTTGGAAAAACAGTATTAGTGATGGAGTGGTGGGCAGAGGATGCACACAGTGAGGAAAGACTGAAATCAACCCCCGAAGCCCGAGCAGGTCTACACACAGGCCTCCTGTCCGAGTGTACCCTGAATATACGCACCGATGGCATTTATCAGCATTCAAAATGTGAGTCTCTGTATAAAATTAAACCCGTACTCAAGGGCTTTTAAAGTCCAGCCTATTTATTCCGCGTCTCTTTATGAAGCACTCACCAATTTATTACCCAGACAGTAACTCACTCCACATGGCTGAGAGCTGGCCGCTCACCCTTCTTAGTTAAGGAAGGCATCTTTCACTGCATGGATGGAGTAAGTCTAAGTCTCCTGGAACTCTGTGACAAAGGAGGTCTAGAAGATGGTCCTGAGTCCAGGAGGCAGGTGGGCACACCGTATGCTGGGAGTCCCCTGCCTGTTACCCTTCCTCAGACCTTGATGGCCATCTTCTTCCTAGTCGGTTGGGAATCCCTTTAGGCCTGAGACATAGGGAAATATTTATTTATTCAGAATCTTTTATCCACAGCCGATGTGCTGACCCCTGTGGATCCCAAGGCAAAATGTCCTTGAAAGTACCTAAGGAGGCTGGGCATGATGGTGTGCACCTATGATCTCAACACCCAGGAAACTTAGGCAGGCATGATCACATGTTGGGATCTAGCCTGTGGTAAATAGTAAATTTAAAGCCAGCCTGGGATTTTCCTCCTAGTGTTTGGGAGTCTTACCCATAAACCCTACAGCCAGCCATTTCCTCCCTACCTTTCCAGAGACCGAAGCGGCATAGGGAAGCCCCTTCCGGAAGACTTCTGAACCCTGACCTGCTTTTCTTTGCATGGGCTTTGCAAGCTGTTGTCTGAAGCTTTCAAATTTCATAGCTCTAGGGAGCAAAATTCTTGCCTGATACTTGGCCTAACACAGGAACTCTACTGCGGTCTCCTTCTAGACGACAGAGCGGGCCTGAGGGACTGTTTTTTCCACTTCTGCTGGGGAGCATTTGTGCTAATTATCTACTGCCTCAGTTACATAACCAGGGCTTTGTCAGCAGCTTTCCAGTGGGACCTTATGTGAAGTTGGGGTTTGCTGTTCAGCAAGCATTTCTGATGAATGCTTTGGAAAGTTCTCGGTGCTGGGATAGTGTCTCTTCCCTGTGGGGTGTCAGGGGTTTTTGGGGTTATTAACCCACACTGCAGAACCTTTGTGGTATCTTCAGACACTCTGTGAGTGAGCACCTGCTGGGAAGAGGACTACCCCACTAGTCATCTGCAGAGGCAGGGACTCTGCACCTCTGGATTGGGGATAATTTGTTGGAAAGGAGCAGGGTATACCACCAAGTATCTGTGCCCCTGTCCCTAGCAAATGTCCCTGACACCTGAGCCCGCTGCAGACCTTTTTGTTAAACATAATACTCAAGCTCAGAACTCTACTAACTGAACTATCATTAGTGGCAATGATAGTAGTAGCTATTAATTCAGTGCTTTTAAGGCACCAAATACCAGGTCAGGTGTTTAACACACACTATCTTATTTAATTGTATAAACAGAACTGAGAGATTTTATTATTCTATGAATTGTATAGGCATGGAAAACCTGAGGCTGAGATGTGTTTAATATCATCAGGTGACTTTTCTTGGTCAGATGTGAACAGCTATCTCTTCACCCTGGATAGGGCACATAGAAAAGACTAAAGCAATGATTCCACCCAAGTCTAGCTTGGTGAACAATTCAATTGGGTTCAGTTGGGATTACTTACAGGAACATGGGTGATTTATGGACAGCTACGTCATTCAAGAGGAATGCATCTCCCTAGTTAGTAATTATTGCCCAACTATGTATCCTGGGATGTAGGACTGTGTGCACCATCTCATGAACTGTCCTCTCTGTTTCCTTGGTGGAATGTTAGTGGGCCCAATCTTGTGAGGGTCTCATGGCAAACGACCACAGCTGTTTTGATTTTAAGTCAGCAATATATGTCACACCTGAGGACAGAGTTCCACAGAAAACCCATGTCCAAGGTCACCCAATTGTAGTAAGTGTGCACAGTGGTGGTGGAAGGGAGAGATTTGTAAGCAGGGCCTTCTTCTCATCTGTTTGATTGCTTGTTCATTGTTACAAATACATACTGTGTATCTCATACACCATCATTAGAATACAAATGAAGCCTTTGTCTAGGGAAGCTGAGTTAATAGAGGAGGCCTTTGCAATGTGGATAGAATACAAAGAGATGGACCCAGTACACAGCATGGGGTGCTCCAAGGAGGTGGTGTATTAGGGTCCACCAGAGAAACAAGCATCAGGAAGCATATAAGAAACAGAACTTATTATACGGAAGTAGCTCATGCAACTATGGGGGCTAAGTCTCATGATCTGCCATCCAGCAGCTGGACAATCAAGAAATCCAGTGGTGTAATCTTAGTTCAAGTCCAAAGGCCTGAAATCAAGGAGTATTCATAGTATGTCTGAGCTCATGACCAGAAGCCTTGATGGCTCAGTTCCAGACATCCAGCAGAGAGGGTGCATTCCTCTACCTTTCTGTTCTTTGAGGGTCCTCAATGGGCTGTATGATGCCGACTCCTATTGGAAAGGGCAGAATACTCCTTTATTGGCTTAAAAACTAAGGTCTTTTTGAGACACCCTCACAGAAACAGACAGATGGCTGGGTGCCCTGAAGCCCAGTCAAGCTGAGATATAAAAATAATCATTCCATTGGCTGAGTGTCAGTGAATTGTGGTGCAAGGAGAGGTTCAAGCGGCTTCCCAAGGTTTGTCAAGTGCTGGATCTGAAGCTGGGCCACTAAGCAGGAGATGCTTGGCGGGGGTAGCATCCCCAGCAGAAGGAGCAGGTACAAGTGATGAGTAAGTGTGCAGACACTTGAGGGAAATTGCCACCCTTGGCATGCAGCTAGAATCTGATGGACCATAGCCAACAGGAAGCTCTCATGCTGGGGGAAGATCCTGTTAGATGGGAGTCATGGTCTAAATGCAAAGACAAGGAGAAATTTAGTTCATGAGCCTTAATGTTGCAGTGGCACTCACCTCTGCAGTTCATGAACACCCCTGTCTCTAACCTTTAAGACTCAAAGCCCACTTTGATAGCATATTCCCTTCAACATCAGTGTTACCTGGTTCCACCCCCTGAACTAGGTAGGGTTTGAGTATATGTCTCCCAAATTTCAAACGTTGACACATAGTCTTCGAAGTGATGATCATAAAAGGTGAGACCTCTTGGAGGTGACTAGTTCATGAGGGCCTGCTCTTTCCATGTGAGGAGACACAGAAAGAACTATTAGGAAGTTCAAGCCCCCATCAGATTGGCAATCTATTGGCAACTTTCCAACCTCTAGAATAATTAACAGTACATTTGTTGTTTATAAATTATAGTCTGTGGTATTTTGTTGTAGTGCTGAATGGAGTGGAATTAAGTGTTCTGCTACCGTAACAGAATACTACAGACTGGGTAAATTATAACGGAAGTTTATTTGTCTCACCGGTGCTTCCTCCTCTCAGAGCTAGGCAAAGTATTTTAAAGCTTGTGTTGAAAAATAATCGGGCAATACATGTAAAACATATCTGCAGAAGTGAGAGAAGAATATGGAGAGACTAGTTCTAGGAGACAAGGAAGTACTGTGCAGTCTTAATCATTATGGCAGTGTGGTATCAGCATAGACAGATAGGTGGGCTAATGGGGTAGACCAGCAGAACCGAGATAAGTCCAGTCTACATGCAAGAAAGTAGTGGTACAGAGGGTGTCTTGTACCAGTGTGGCAAATGTGAGTGTATGTGCACGCATGTCGGTGTGCACACGGAGACCAGAGGTCGATGTTGAACACCTTCCTAGATTGCTCACCATCTTGCCTTTTGAGACAGGATGTCTTACTGGACCCGGAGTTTGTGCGTTTTGCTAGGCTGGCAGGTCAATGAGTTCTAGGGATCCATCCATACTTAACCTTCCCCTTCTCTCCAGTGCTAAGGTCACAGCTGCTGTACGTGTGGGTACTGGGGATCCAAACTCATGTCGTCATGCTTGTGTGGCTGGCATTTTATTCTGCCTCACCACAGGTCCTGCAAATGTGAATTGTTAATCAATGATATTGGGACAGTAGAGAAACCATTTCGGGAACAAAAATAATTTGGCTGCATACTTCACCCCATGCATTGAGAAAAATATCCAAATGGAGCCAAGATTTAGGCCCTAAAAACAAGGTATGTAAAAGTACCATGAGAAAACTTGGGATCACCATGAATGATGACAGCCTTTGTAAGTATGGCGTAAAATCTAGCAACTATAAAAATGATGGATACATTTGAGTATATGTATATATATTTAAATATTCTGCATATCTGAAACACCATATTCAGTCAAAAGGCATTTGACAATGTGAGGAAAAAGTATTTGCAATTCATATCACAAAGCACTAATCCCTTTAGTATAAAAAGATTTAGAAATTGAGAAGATCCATAACCCAATGGAAAATGGTCAAAGGACATGAACATTGAAATCACAAAGAAAGAAATGCAAATGGCCTTCACCCATGAATAGGCAAGTAGCCCATTCATGATGAGAGGAATACAAATCAAAACCACACAGAGAGATGCCATTTCTTACCTCTCCAGTGGGCAAAGACCCCAAATCCTGGCAAAATGCAATGTTGGCAAAGTTGTGGGAGAGCATGAGTCTCCTTTATTTCAGGGTGAGAGTAAAATCAAAGAGCTCTGTGAGAGAATGGCTGTGATGTCTACCATGTCACAAATGTGTCACCCTCTTGTCTCGTTGCTGAGGATCCATCCTATTGTGTTCACCTGCACTGGTGTGAAGCCACATATATGCAAAGTCATTCCATAGCACAGAAGACTGGAGCTTCTCGTCAACAGGGGGTAGAGGAACGGATGTATTTTGAGGAATTGGAAAATGCTGCAGAGGTGGGCGAGGAAGAGAAGAAGTTCCAGGGTATTCTGTTAGATGAGAGAGCCATCTGACTGTAGCGTGTGAATTGAGTCATTGATTTTGTAAAACGAAAGGAGGAACTATGACCACATACGTGCATTTGCTTGTATTTACACAAAGAGACACGGAGAGATGGCTCAGCGGGTAAGAGCGCTTGCCGCGTAGGCATAAGGATTTGAGTTTGGATCTGAAGCACCTGGAGAAGACTCTGGATGTTGACATGCTCCTGTAATCCCAGCCCTGTGGAAGGGTAGAGATGAGATTTCGAGGTCTTGCTGGCTTCCCTGCTGCAGGTTTGGCGGGAGACCTCGTCTCAAGGGAATAAGGAAGAAAGGGAAGTGTTAGGACACTTGACGTCTTCCCCTGCTCTCCACACTTGGCAACTGGTTGAAATTAACCTGGAGCCCCCAATTGCTGTAGTCCTCTCACCATGCATTTTCCCAGGGGTACCAGCTGACTGAGTGCAAAAAAACTGAGAAATCACTGAGGTTCACTACTTGAGGCCCATGAGGCCATAAAGAACCAGATAGAAGAAATTCCCTCGGCATCATGGTCCTTCGACTTGTGTCCTGCATCCCAGGCTGATGTGTAAATGAACATCTGTAGGCTTTCTCCTGCAGTGACAAAATGCTTGCTGAAATCAATTATGAGGAGAAAAGTATTATTATGGTTCATATGATATCTGAGGTTTCAGTTCATGTTTGCTTGGGGTCTGTGGTGAGGCCAACTGTCATGGCTGTCAGGGAATGGGCAGCGGAGAAAAATTGATTACCTCACAGAGACCTGGAAGCAAAGGCAGAATCAAGGCTTAGAGTCCTGATATCTCCTTCAAGAACACACCTCTAATGGTCTAACTGCCTCCCACTGGGAGCCACCTTCTCCAGGTTCCACTACCTCCAAGTAGTGCCTTCAGCTGAGGAAAAACGTCCTTAACACAAGAAACTGGGGAACCTTCCAGATACAACTATAGTAACATCCTATTCCTATCCTTAGCTGTCCATCAGCACTCTCCACTGGGCTGGTCTCCATCTGCAAAGCACACGACGCTTGTGGGATGGCTGTCTCCAGCGAGCCAGTGTGTTCTGTGGCGTTTTGATATTCCTCAATTTACAGGATGAGCAGACTATTCAGTGCATTTTGTTTTAAGTGTCTAATTGTATTAAAACCCTGGATTACCGTTGCAAACTCCTGTCTCTCCTCTGGGGTCTTGATAATTTTGCAGACATTTCCCTGCATGCACCCAAAGATATCTAGCTCTTACCTTCAACCTTGTTCAAGAGAAATGAACGAGGAAGGGGGGGGCCTTCCAGGAGAGTTAGTTTCCTGTTCTGCTTCCCCTTCCAGGAGCACTGGCCCCCCAGTTGGGGAGTTGACAGGACAGTCCTGTGACTAAGGAAATTTCTTGCTCCAGCAACTCTTCCTCTCCTTTCTTGATCCATTCTTTCTGTCCCACGTACAGCTGGGTGGCAGTCACTGTATCTGCTGCTTCTCATCTTTCTCATCCTTGACCCTGGATGTAGGTACAAAGGCTCTGTTTAGGTCGTGACAGGAAGCCATCCAAATGGCTGAGAGAAGGATGCTGGTCTCGGTCACTGGTCAGTGGTCTTGTGGCTGTCTCTGAGAGGGTTTCTAGAAGTTGAGAGGATGTTTGTTAAGGGACCGGGCACCAAGCATCAGCCCCTTACATTCTTAAGAAGCAGAGGCCTAGACCAAGGAGCCTTCCAGTCAGGCTCACTGAGTCCAGGGGATGGGGGAACTGTGTCCCGAGCCCAAGGCCAGCTGCTTAGGGTGCTGCACCCTCCAGAGCCTGACCTTAGGCCCACTCTTCATCTTCTTTGTTTTTCCTGATTATTGCCACTTGCTTGTTCTTTGTGGGAAGGAAAATGTCTGTATCCTTCCTACTTCTCTTGGAGGTCCTGAAGGACCCATGGGAATCTGTCTTGGTAAGACTTGAGAGTTTGGAATAAGTTGTTAACCACCCAGATTGGGAGGCAGCTGGGATTTGCCAAGCCCCAGGCTGTGGTAGGTATCTAGTGGGAGGCATTGGCAAGAACAGCTTCATGCCTCCCCACCACCCTGCCTGGCCTGGATCACACCCCTGCCCATCCCCATGCCTTGCTTGACGGATATTGCTGTTGCCCTGGTACCTCAGGGAGGAAGGAGAAGGAGCTGTGAGACCTGGGGAGCCCCCCCCCCCTTCCCATGTTGACCTCAGTTCTCCCCTAGTAAGATGGAAGTTATCTTGGGACATCTCCAAAGGCTCTTCTGCCTGGACTGCTCTCTACTGCACAGAGTCCTCTCCCCAGAAAGCTTTGGGGTGATGGGGAGCCCCTCACATAGGATACAGCAGCTCTCAGCCCCAGGAATAATGCGGAGCTGCTTCTGAAGGATGCCTTATGTAGCTGGGGTGCCTTACATGCCAGCTGTACTGGGGTGCTTGCATCATGAAGCACAGACTGCAGGGCAGAGTGGGTATCCGGAAGCCCAGGGCAGAATGTGGCCCATGGCCACTCCACCCACTCTGCCTGGCTGTGTGACTTTGCTCCATCAGCACCTAGGCAGAACAAAAGGCTGTGTCAACCTTCACCTCCATCTGGAAAGAGACTTCGCAGTTTCTTTTCTGTAGACTTGCAGGAGGGCAGACCCACTTCCGCCCTCTCTTGGCTGTGCTCCCAGGTCTTGAGCCAAACATGCAGAGATTTAGGCTCTCACTTGCAAGAGTATTTGGCCTTCCAGCAACCCCTAGGGGCCAATGGGGCTCTCTCTGTTTACCCTCTATTTCTTTTTCCTTCCCTTTTACTCCTTCTGCAGCATTAGCTTTGCTGGGGGATGGGGGTTGGGAGCAAACAAGGATGTCTTCCGGGGAGACCCAAGCTGTTAGGAAGGGTCTCATGTTTGGAAGGGGAAACGGTTGGCCTGACCCTCTTGGAAGGTATTTCCAGGTAACTTGTTCACAGTGACAATTTTGTGGACATCCAAGGATGCGTTTGGAAACTTCCTTTAGTTTCCTCTGTGATTGTGCTCTGGCGCTCTTAGGATCTCTCCTCCTTCTGATTCTCATTATCACTCCTTAGACTTGCTGGAATAGGTACCTTGTTTCGTGAGTTCCCTATTACATGTTCCCACTCAGAAGGACAGGCAGTTGTGCATGCCATTGAATGACGTGTGTGCCAAGGCACACTGGGGAAAGAATGGTCTAGGAACAGTGGCTCTTCCTTCGAGAAACTTCAGTCAAGGGAGGGACAGGTGGGTTTCTAAAGCAATGATATTAGTGCTCTAAGACCTCAACACAGGTTCCAGAAAACCTGGGAGGAAGAGACATGGCAGTGGCCTTTCTTGGTTGTCCCACAGTATCTGAATATTTGGAGAAGAAATGAATGGAAAAGATGTATGAATGTTTGGATGTCTGTAACAGGTCCCTTCCCAATCACTTCTCCCTGAAAGGACCAGTATTGGCACAAGACACCCCAAGACCAAGTTCTCAGACCAAAGGAGATTTTTTGCCCCAGAGGGACAGAGGGCAGGGAATAAGGGACAGAGACAGAGACAGAGGACAAGGGAGAGGGGGAAAGGAACAAATAAGAGGGGGCAGGGGTATTTGTCCCAGGGGGACTACAGATTGCCTCTGGATAGAGGGTGACAGACATGGTCCATAGGCAAATGGCAGTTTATAAAGGGAAAGGGGAAATCCCATGTTAGGATGAGTTGATTAATTTTAATTGGGCATATTAATTAGATAAACCAAAGGGGGCTTTTGACTGCTGGACTTCAATACTTTGACAGCTGGACCTTGGTAGTCAGCCTCAGGAGGAGGAAGTGGCCAAATGAGGGAGTAGACCTTGGCTAGCTTTAGGAATGTATCTAATGGTTTAGCAAGGAAAAGGGAATGGGGGAAGGGCAAGACCCGCCCTGTTGGCCATGCTCTGGCCTGCTAGAGCCCCTTCATTCCCCACACAAAGGAGCTTGTTGAGCTACTTGGAGGGGTTTATGGTCTGAAGGGACCAAATAAGGCCTATGAGTCTTGACCTTAGAATGTCAGGGTCTATTACTGGGACATCTGGACTTGGGACAAAAAACCCCTTTGAGGAGATAGATTATTATATTTTAGCAAGAAAAAGAGAATGAAAAATAAGAAGTTCCACTGTTATTGAACCCCTACTGTGCTATGTTCCTGACACTGTACAGCTCTCTCTCTCTCTCTCTCTCTCTCTCTCTCTCTCTCTCTCTCTCTCTCTCTCTCTGTGTGTGTGTGTGTGTGTGTGTGTCTGTCTGTCTCTGTCTCTCTGCCTCTGACACACACACACACACACACACACACACACACACACACTCTTTACATGATCCTAAAGGGAAAAAAGAAAAAAAAACCCCACAAAACAACTGATGTGGTAGCTATACTTCCCATTTTACAGATAAGAAACTGAGGCCTTACATAACTTGGAGTTAGACTGAATTCAGGTTCCACTTCTTTCTGTTCATGCTGTTGCCTCCTTGGTGTGTGTGGAACCTGAGCCTGACTGAGATGCTTCTTTCTGTTGTCCCTGGGCCTGAGTGCAGCCATGTTCATGGCCAAGGTCAACTTTGGGTGTCTTTTGATTTTCCTCTGGAGGGCAGTGTGTGTGTGTGTGTGTGTGTGTGTGTGTGTGTGTGTGT
>CABHPQ010000242.1:0-2500 GCA_902168405.1 Peromyscus aztecus
CCCCCACACAGAGACAGAGACAGACAGAGACATATCTGTGTATATAGTCATATATACATGCACATACACATATCCATATATGCATGCATGCATGATAGACATATCACTTTTTAAAATATACTAACCCATGTTACTTCAGAGAACTGCTGAATTTGTTAGGGGTTTTCTGTTACAAGCAATGTAAACAGATTCTGGACCATGCATGGTGAAAGTGAGTTTTTGTTTTGTTTTGTTTTGTTTTGTTTTTTCTAAGTTGCTAGTGAGGCCAGAGTTGAAGGGGAAGGACTGGACCCAGGGTAAAAAATGTTCAGGAAGTTGCTAACTCTGGGGGTTTCTGTGGTGACAAAAAGTTCCATTGACTTCATTATTGAGCCATCGGAACTAAAGGGTGTGAATTCCAACTGTCTTTTATGATGTTAGACTCGAGATTCCAGCAGAGAAAGCTGACCCTTGTGGCCTTAGCTTTGTGCTTACCTCCTGACAGGCTGAGGGAAGGCAGCTTGCTTTTCGCTCCATCCAGATTGTACAGAGGGAAGATGGAGGTTGTCTCAGTTACTGCTCTGTGGCTATAAGACACCACGACCAAGACAACTTACAGAAGGATTTATGGGGGTGAGGTGCTTACAGTTTCAGAGGGTTTGTTCATGACCATCCTGGTGGCAAAAAGCATGGGCAGCAGGCAGGCAGGGATGGTGCTGGAGCTGGAGCTGAGAGCTCCTCTTGGCAGGAACCCTGTGTCATAAGTTCCTGAGGAAGGCTGGCTTTTATCGGTACCTTCCTTTTGGAATCTCAGAGGCAGGAGAATCACAACTCAGACTCCCTTTAAAAATCAGAAGCCTAAAGTGGGGATGTGGGTCATGAGTTTTCAGTTTTCTAGTAGAAGTAGATTGTACCAAGTCTTTGTCTACTGTTCTGCTTCCTTCAGGAATTCGCTGTTACAACTTAACTCAGTGGTTCCCCTGCCTTCTTCAGTTGCTTTCTCCTGATATCGTTCATAGTTCAACCAAACCTGAATGCTGCCTGGAGGCTCCATTAAAAGGCTTTCTTTTCCTCGTAGAAGCACACTGCCCAACACAAGTCTTTTCATAATTTTATCTCCAGACACGCACACTGCTTTCCACAATGTTTTTTTCAAGTTGCTCTGGTTTCGATTGTAACCACTGCATTGTCCTGACCACCCACCAGTTCCTTGTTTTCCATGCAGAATACATGTTTCAGCCAGCATTTCTGATGAAGACTCCTACCTCCTGGGGAGGAAATTGGGTATTTTTGCATTTTTTAATTGGCCATTATGCATAGACATTTCAATGGAAGCAGAGAAGCAGGTGCTCTGACGAGGTCCGGGTGCCCAAAGACAAGCTTCCTGTAAACAAGAAAAAAATAGAACAGAAAGACACCCCAGGAAAACATCATCGATGGAGGGAGGGTTTTGGAGGGCATATCCTTTTTATCCTGAAGCACAGAGGCAGCACAAAAATTTTTTAAAGGAATTCTGGGCATTTCTCAAAATATTCTGCTCCCTAAACCAAGAGGCTATTTCAAGAGGAATTTCATCATGTCTTGGCAATGATGTGTGGTATAGGGTTCCCCAGTTTACAGTACTCAAGGCTCACAATGACTCAGACATCAAGTAACTGCAATTTACACATCTAAACACCTTGGAGATCCACAAATAAGGTTTTTCTCTCAGTAGCGTTTTCCTCATGATCAGCTGTCTCCAGTCTTTCTAAATCTACACCCTCTTAAAATTTTCTCCAGTTCTGTCCTGATATTGGTATGTTGCACAGTAATGAGGTGCTTTTGACATTTTGAAAGTCAGTCCTTTGAAAGGTCACATAGCAGCGACCTTGTATTTTTTGATTTGTACTATTTGTACGCAGCCACAGGTTGGGGATAATGTCACATCCATAGGCAGAGCTGATTTTCCAGATGCTGCCAAGGGCCTTCCAAAAACTCCTTTATGACTATTCTAAATTCCCAAAACTCTAGCCCTGGATGCTTACTGATTTTTTTCCTCTATGCTTCTTACTACAAATGCCCAAAGAAGATGATAGCTGTAACTCTTACCTTGACATTTTAGTGGGCAACATCTTTTGATGGGAGGAGGAGAAAAAGAGAAACATTAGGAGGAAGCCTGCCCCTGGGGGTTTGGGAAAAATGTCTCAAACTAAGGAGAGAAGAGAGAAAAGGGGATGTCCTAGTCAGGGTTGTTATTGCTGTAATGAAACACTATGACCAAAAGCAAGCTGGGAAAGAAAGGGTTTATTTGGTTTACACTTCCAAATCATTGAAGGGCAGTCAGGACAGGATTTCAAACAGGGCAGGTACCTGGAGGCAAGACCTGGTGCAGAGGCCATGGAGGGGTGCTGCTTACTGGCTTACTCCCCATGACTTGCTCAGCCTGCTCTCTTATAGAACCCAGGACCACCAGCCTAGGGATGGCACCACCCACAACGGTCTGGCCCCCACCCCCCATTAATAACTAATAAAGAAATGCTCT
>CABHPQ010000242.1:5000-22602 GCA_902168405.1 Peromyscus aztecus
GCACGCACCTTTAATCCCAGCACTTGGGAAGCAGAGGCAGGCAAATCTCTCTGAGTTCCAGGCCAACCTGGTCTACAAAGTGAGTTGCAAGACAGCCAGGGTTGTTACACAAAGAAATCCTGCTTGGAAAAATCAAAAAGAAAAAAAAAATTGAATACCACAAGTTTCTCATGAAACACCTAATTTCATTACACAAATTTTAATATAAAATATGCTAATTATCAATCATCTCAAAGTTTTTTAAAATTATTTTGGTTTCTTTTTTGACTAATGAATACTTAAAACCATGCTGTTCAACTTCCAAATACTTGGGTAATTTCCAGATACATTTCTGTTTTAAATTTAAGCTTCAGGGTGCTGTTGGGGAACACGGTTTTGTATGACTTCAATCTTTTTGTATTTTTAAAGAACAGTGCTGTGGCCTGCAGTCTCCATGGGTGTGCCTGCCCCAGTTTGAAAAGAGAGTTCTCCACGCCATTCTGTAGCATCTTCAACACGTGTCAACTGATCTGTAGTGGTCAAGCTCTCCACACTTTTCAGGAGTTTATTTTCTCTAACAAATACAAACAGGGATATAAAAAAAAATCTTGGATGTCTTCAAGTGTTACTATGTCTCCTTCTAATTCTGCTAATTTGGGGAACTTTGTTATCAGGTAGATGTACATTTAAAATTGTTTTTGGATTGACTTATATATGATTTTGAAATACTTTGTATTTTTCTATAAGATATCCAATATGTTGATAGCTTTTAAATTTTTTTAAAAGTTACAATCATTTTATCTGGTGTGTGTGTGTGTGTGTGTGTGTGTGTGCCATACACACGCTATAGTGGCAAATATGTCTTGCTTTTGTCTGATACAATTTGACAGTCACAGCACTGTCGGACTCTTGAGAATTGTTCCACCCTCTGCTAGGTCCATAGGTTAAAATATGGGCACAGACGTCATTTTTTACATCATCTCACTCAGCACTGCCTCTTCATGTAAGTGGAGTTCACATGCTTCAGGCAGGACTGTCCAGTCAGCCCCAAGCTGGTAGTTCTAAACAGTAACACATTGGTTACAAGGTTGAGGCGTACTGTTTACTTTGAAGAGCTCAACATTTTGCCAGTACTGTGTAAGGACTCTGCATTCTCTCTTGCAGTGGTTGGGAGCATCCTGTACTCAGCACTTCTATTAGGTTTCAATAGTATAAGCATTTCCATTCTGCCATCAGTACGGAGGATCTTTTCGGCCCTTCCATCTTAAAATCAGAAAAGAAATAAGTTGAACTTTTAAGAAAGAAATTGAGAGGAAGAATTTATAAATACATGGGAATTAGTTAACTCATTTGATGGCAGGGACTGGTGATTATTTTAAAAATAAAAGAATATGGTGAAAATTAATTCTAGTACTTTTATTAGCAGTAATAATCACTATAATTTCTTTTACACCTATCTGTGCCAGACTATATAGTTATCAGGTGCTTTAGTTATATCATCCCTTCCAATTATTGTTAAAAAAGGAAATGTTACTTAACTCCCCAAAAGCTGATTAGTAAATAAATAAATGTAAATAAAAGTAAATAAATAAATAAAGTGAATATTGGTTTTAAATATGAGCACACATGCAAAACCAGTATTTCATTGACAGGTTATCCTTCTGATTTAGAAGAAACACCACCAAATACTGCTTATGAGTTCTGCATACTTTATAACTCAGGAAATTTTAGTTTGCTAATAATTAAAAATCAAAATTCTCAATTTATTTGCCACTCTATCTCCAAATGTTAAACACAAAAGAGCACAACAAAAAATTTGCTTATTTTTTTACAATGGTCCACTAAAAGAAAAATGTCTCCTTGAAGAGATAATAGCAATTTCGAGCACATTGGAAGAACAAACTTAGTCCTTATGCAATATAGTTTTGCACTGTGTCAGCATGAGGGGACCGACCTCCTCAATGGTCCCCTTGAGCTCTCCTGGGATCAGTTCCTCACTCAGCAATGGCCTAGGTCTTGGTTATAAGAGTAAAACTTTGTCTAGTGTAGCTGATCTGGGAAAGGGAGATCCATGATTCATATTCACTTAGGGAAATCATAAAAACACAACCACATGTTCACAGATATGAACTTTATTAATCCTGGCAACAGCTTTCACTTAAATCAATGACCAGATTAAAAAAAAGAGAAAATATGAAAACAGTACAATGCCATAAGCCTTCGGAAAGGGTGTTTGGATTTTTACAGTCAACTTTATTAAATTTCATACCATGTGGTGTGTGGATACTAACAAAGTAAAACAAAAATTGATTTGTAGTATAAATGATCATTTCTTTGATGCTGGTCATATTTTCAGAGGGTGATGAGAAATTGAGAGCAACGTTTATTAATACAACATAATTTAATTAACAAAAACCAGTGTGGACACAGTTTAATTTCACAGCAAAAGAAACCTTTTTAATGACACTCATTTCAAAAAACCATTTCATTGGTTGAATCAGCATGGTTTATAGACATAGTTGCCCACATCCAAATCCTCTAGCATTTTTCCATGTAAAAAACTTTTGTTCCTGAGACTATTAGTTCTTCCCACATGAGAATCACAGAAGGATTGTTTTTACTTTGCTCAAAGGCTTTATATATACATATATATATATATATATATATATATATATAGAGAGAGAGAGAGAGAGAGAGAGAGAGAGAGAGAGAGATAGGGTTTCTCTGTGTAGCTTTGGTTGAAACTTGCTCTGTAGACCAAGCTGGCCTTGAACTCACAGAGATTCATCTGCCTCTGCCTCCTGAATGCTGGGGTTAAAGGCATGCGCCATTACCGCCTAGCCAATTAATGGTATCTTATTGCTTGAAACAAAGCTTTAGTTATGAATTTAATGCTAGGCACCCCTTCTTGTCCCCTCTTACACTATACACCTTAAAAACATAACTGTTCATTCTGTGGTATATTGAAATAGACTACAAAGCAAAAGCTTTCATTAGGAATAAGGCGTTGCTTACTTTTAATTCTATAGAATTCTACTTTTCTTTTTCATTTACCAGGTAGTGTTACAATCACTCTAATAATGTTTTTATTTTTGCTCAAATATTTAATGAAAGCAAATGGCAATGCACAGTAAGGATCAAAGAAGAGAGTTCAAGTGTTTTCCATGTTTTTTTAGAATGTGTGTGTGTGTGTGTGTGTGTGTGTGTGTGTGTGTGTGTATGTATGTGTGTGTGTGTGTAAGAACTTTCAAAAGATGTATCTAATGAAACCTTTTTAAAGAGAATGAGAACCTTATAGAAGTTATAACACAGATGAAATGTGAAGACATTATACTAATGAAATAATAAGATATAAACAACCAATTATTGTACAATTTCCTAATGTGAGCTTCAGGAACAGACAGAGGCATGGAAACAAAAAATAGAATACACGTCATCAGGGGTTGGAAGAGAGAACGTGGGATGTTACCACTGAATGAGTTTGCAGTTTCAGTTTGGCTGTTCAATAGGTTCAGGAGTTGGATAATGGTGCTGGCTGGTATCAGTGTGAATGTATGTAACACCACTGGACTTCACACTTAAAATGGTTAAATGGTAACCTTATGTTATTTGTATTTTACTATAATAAAAAGGGAACAAAATATCAATACATGATTTTAACTGTCGTTCAAAAAGCTATTTTGAAACATTTCAATAAAAACAAGAAACTATAAAATAACTTTGTACTACACAGGTAGCTAATAGACAAAGAAAACTGGAGAAATCAGAAACAAGAGTTGTATGATTTGTACTAAGGTTATGAAGGCAGTTCATATAGAACTCAGAAAAAGTAGGCTCTGAAGATGGAGTTAAGCTCAGATGTACAGAACACCCACTTCACCTAGCTCTGTGTTCGTTTTTTGTGGAAGCCCTCAGCCAACCAACTCTATTGTCTCTTTAGAGATCACACCACGTATCCCAAGTCTAAGTGGTATGTCCTTACTCCAGGGTGGGTCGGCCAAACCATGAAAATTTGAGATGGCAAAATCTTTTATACCACAATTTTAGGAATGCAAGCTACCAACCATTTCTGTGCTGAGAATATAAAGACATGAAACAGAATCACAACATCCAACTCATGAATTAGTAAGTACTTTTGCCTGTTTATTCTGTTAATGAATTTTGCTTTCTTCACTCAGGGGATCTGAGGTGCTTTTTTTTTTTTTTTTTTCTATAGAAAACCTAATTCTCTTTGGACATTACTAATGATCATTTCTATTGTTTTTAAACGTCTGCCTTGCCGATTATTTTTCTAACACTATGAAAACACAACAGTCAACAAAGCTGGGTAGCATTTATTCCAACCTATAGATACGGAGCTGGACCAAGATGGGAGAATCTGCACTGGAGGCCACTGAGGGAGTAACACAGCTTGTGTTTACATCTCTGCTCCTGTAGCTCTCAAGTGGTGCCTTCCTTGTAGGGCCCTCAGTTCTACAAGAACCCCAAGTTCTTCACCCATTCTACTAGCTCAGGCTCTCAGACCCTCTCAGTTTCTTCCTTTCTGGGAGCTCTATTGCATTTCATAAGCAGCTACTCTTTGTGAATCATTTCGAGCAAAATTGATTCCACGTAGCCTCTCCTAACAAGCATTCTCATCTCCCCTTTAAGAGTCCAGTCTCATGTTTTCAATCACATTTCTTGGCCCCGGGATTGTGCTTTCTGTTTTCAATTGTTCTGTCTCTGGCAGACAATTTAAACAATAAAATTAGCTTCTTCAAGACCAGCAGAGAGAAGATATGATTAAAACTATTATTAAAGAAATGAAAATGATTAAATTCTGGCCACAGCATGGCAAATAGCAAATGGATAATCAAAGATCCAGTTAGAAGTTAAATATGCATGAACTTTTAGGGGGAGAAAGGGTTCAAAGATCTTTAACATGTAGATCTTGAACATGTTTCTAAATTTCCATGGTGTAAATTTTTCTTTCTGAGAAAAGGAAAAAGAAGGGGGGGATTTTATTCTGTTTTTCTTTTTAAATGTTTATGTCTGTGTCTGTGTGAGTATATGATAGTCCTGACCTTAGCCAGAAGAGGGAGTCAGGCCCCCTAGAGATGGAGAAACAGGCAGTTGGGAACTGCCTGATGAAATTACAGGGAACTAAAAAGGGCTCCTCTGCAAGAGCAGGGGTACTCTTAACCACCCAGCCATCTCTCCAGCCCTCTGATGTGAATTTTACAGTTTTGTCATTTGTTTTCTTTTTAAATCCAACAAGGACTATGTAAACCCAGACCTTTGGTGAGTTTTTTTTTTCCGTCTAAATGCTAATAGAATTTTATAAGCTGTACACATTTTTGTGATATTTGCTAGGATTTTTAGAAACACGAGCAATTTGCCAGTTTTGATTTTTATTTATTTTGTATTTTCTGACAGAAACCTTGGCATAGCACTCGATTATTTCAGGATCATTTAGCATCATTGCAGTGAGATCTAACAGAAGAGGGCTGTGGCATTGCAGTCCTGTAATGCCAACTCTTGGGAGGCTGAAGGAGAAGGAGTCCAAGTTCAAAGACAGACTTGGTTAGACATTTCCTCTGTTGGGACGTTTCCTCTATCCCATCTTTTTGCCCCAGAGCGTTAATACTTTGCATCTTCCTTGGAAGAGCAAAACATGTCTACTACACTCCTCAAGAAAATGTTTCTTTGGTTGTTTTTCTATTTTAGAGATAAAAAACTTGTTGTAAAAAATCGATTATAGCAAATTGTCTATCTTCTTTCATGTACATTTGTCTTAACTGACAAATACTAATTGCTTATATTTATAGGCTTTAATGTGATTTTTAAAAAAATTTTTCTCTTGTATTTTTTTAATTAAAAAATTTTAAATTAATTTTAGACACCAATCAAAAATCCCCCTCATGCCTCCTACCACCCCCAGCCTCCCCCTCACAACCCACCCTCCACTCCCCCCCAAAAGAAGGCAAGGCCTCCCATGGGGAGGCACATCCAGTAGAGGCAAGTCCAAGCCCTTCCCCCTGCCTCAAGGCTGCACGAGGTGTCCCTTCACAGGTAGTGGGCTCCAAAAGGCCCACTTATGCACCAGAGATGGGTTCTGATCCTACTGCCAGGAGCCACCCCTGCCCCCAAGCAGATCAAGCTACACAATTGTTTCGCCATGCAGAGGACCTGATATTTTTTATATACATATATATTAGAGATTATTGCGTTAAGAAATTACAAAATCCAACACCTTGTGGCCTTTTTTTTTTTTCTTTTTTTCAGTAGGGGCAAACTTTAAATTTTTTTTTTCAATTTGTGTATTTGTGTATGTGCATGCAAGTGCTCATGTGTGAAGGCCAGAGGTCAACCTTGGCACTGTTCCTTAGCAGACATCCTCCTAATTTTTTGTGATGGAGTCTCTCATTGGCACCTGGAACTTGACAAATAGGCTTGCCTTGCTGGCCCACAAGCCCAGAGACCCTCCTGTCTCTGCCTCCCAAGAGCTGAAATCACAACTGTGCACCACTATGCCTACTTTTTACACAAAACTGGACAATTAAACTAGGTCCTCTGCCTAAGATACCGTCTCAGCCATGATCTGCTTTTAAATAATTTTGAAATAAATGAACATCATTATTATGATTGCCATGCTGTGCAACAGACCTCAAAAACATAATCTTAACATATTCCTCCCAGTTATCTGAAACTTGTGAGTGTTGGTCAGTGTTTCCTAACATCCCCACATCTAGCTTCACTTAATCTAAGGTGTAGAGTTCCGTGAGTTTGACTGTTTTTAGCCTTCTTATACATGTGGGATCATGCAGTAATTTTCTAAAAGAAAAAAAAAGGAAATTTTAATAGCACTGAATTTGGAGGACATTGCATTAAAGGAAATTAGCCCAGCTCATCTTCTCATGCTACTTATCATGGTTTCTGGCTCCATCATTCTGCCCACATTTCTGTTGGAATTACTAGGGAGATCTCTGTGTCAGTATCCAAGCGTCCTCTAGCCTTACCATGCCTTGCTAACAATGCCAAGTCCTTCTTCCTTCCTGAAATGTCTTCTACTACCCAACTCCTACTTTCCCAGGGCTTCCTTCCCAGTCTCTTTTGCTACTTCATCTTTTTTAAGTACTTACGTGTTCCATGACGTGATCTCAGTGCCTTTATCGTCTCTATCTGGGGCTATAGATAGAGTGTGACTCATTCTCAACCCATGAAATGTCACCTGTATGTTGATGATTTCCCTTAAGCTCCAGAGAGAGGTGCCAATGATCTCTGTGGTTTCTATAGACATCGCAGGCAACTAACTTACCTTCGGCACGCCCTCAGTCTTCCAAATCGCTCTTCCTCCCGTGTGAACTCCCATCTTATCTGTGAAGCTCTTCTAGTCTAAAACATGAGTGTTCTTCTTTGTCCCTCTCTTTCCTTCAGGCTCCTGAATCCAAGTCATCATGAAGCCAATCACCCCCACCTCTAAAATCCATCCGGAACTGGGTCATCATTACCATCCACCAAGAATAAAGCAGCACCTACCAAAGTATTCATGCTGTTTGTTAGTCAGGATTTTCCTGAGACAAGGGACCAATAGGATAGGGAGAGAGGAGAGGGGAGGGGGAGAACAGGAGTAAGGGGCAAGAACAAGAGAGCAGGCCCGGCGGTGGTGGCGCACGCCTTTAATCCCAGCACTCGGGAGGCAGAGCCAGGCGGATCTCTGTGAGTTCGAGGCCAGCCTGGGCTACCAAGTGAGTTCCAGGAAAGGCGCAAAGCTACACAGAGAAACCCTGTCTCGAAAAACCAAAAAAAAAAAAAAAAAGAACAAGAGAGCAAGGGATGGGTATGGAGGGCAAGGAGGTAGAGAAGAGGAGAGGAGAGAGAGGGAGAGGGAGGAAGGGAGAAAGTATTTGAATTGGTTCATGTGTTTTTGAAGTCTGTCTAGAAGGCTGGAGACACAGAAGAGCCAATGTTATAATTGGCCTCTGAAGGTGTCTGTTGTAAATGTAGGGAGATCTGATGTTGTAGAAGCCTAAAAGAAGCCTAAATGATACACACACACACACACACACACACACACACACACACACACACACACTCAGTTAATTAGAGGAGAGCCACTTTTATAGAGGACAATCTGCTTTAAGTCCACTGATTTAAATGCTAATCTAATAAAAATAATATCTTACCAAAAACATCCATAAAAATGTCTGGCCAAATATCTAGGTAACCTGTGTACCTATTAAACTGACAGGTAAAATTAACTGTCACATCATGTTTTTAATTATTGCCGTTTTCTAATCTGTCCTCAATTGAGTACACAATGGTCAAGTCCTCACTTTAATACACAATGGTCAAGCCCCTGACTAAATCCCTTTGTAGCACACCACAGAACTGTAAATAAAATTCTAGTCTGTACACAGACTTACAAACTTTTCAATAGTACAAGCCTGACCTCTGCTCTCCATCCCTGTTCTCTTCAGCTGTGCCTGCTTCCTTTCAACTCAATGAGCATACTATTTTCCTTCCTTATGTATTTTCAGTAAGTAACAAGGAATGCTCGACCCTAAATCGAGGCACAGAGGGTTCTGCCTGGTGCAGAAATCTAACCACCTTGCTCACTCGATTTTCTGTAGGCATGTCGTGAAATTATCACTCATCATTCTTGGAATTTTTTTTTTCTGTTATTCTAAATACTGGCTGCTTAGTTTAATCTTGCTAATTCTGCGGGTTCCTAATCCACTCCTTTAAAAACAGGAATGTAAAATGTGCCACAATCTCTTTACATCTAAAGCTGGCTTGTTCACGTCCATAAATACAGTTTGAGCTGCATAGTTCTAAAAGAAATGGCATGAAGTTCTTTGCATTAAAGACTGTGCCTATGCTTTTAAAATGTATCAGTTTCTCTAGGTGCGGAAAAGGATCTCTGGTGTTAAATTCCCCACCAGGAAGTCTCATACAGAAGACTTTTGTATTGGTCTCACAGTGTTAGCGTCAACTCTACTTTTGCCTGCTTCTGTAGGAAATTTGATCTCTCCTTCCTCCTCCTTATTGTCATTCTCTCCTACCCACCGGACACACACTTCCTATTTCCTGGGTCTCTAGAGGACTACTTCATTTCAATTTTAAGAAGAAAACTTGCATAAAATCAAATCAACAAAGCAAACATAATACAAACTAGTATGCAAGCCCATGCTTGTCCTTCATGAGTCAGTCTTATGACTGTAATCATATTTCAGTGGAATATCTGCTGCTCAATACCTTGGAACTAATCAAAATACAGTTTTTCACATAAAATAAATAATTTAAATGTTTTGAATACTTTTGATAACCTATTACTTGTTGCTTTATTTATTCTTTGTTTTTTACATTTTAGCATATTTATTCTTGACACAATAGTTCTTGCATTAGTTAAAAGCAGTTTAATCATATTCTGATAACAGGCAAGCCCAAATCTTATTAGCAAATAGCATCAAATCGTATGTGTAACTTGTACAGTTTTCCCTAACAGTTGGCTAGAGTACCTGCTACATACACTCTCTGCTCTGGAATCCAGGCTGACAGTATCGTGCCATATTCTAGGACAGAAGCAAGACAAGAGAATGAAGTGCACTCTTATAAACTCTGGCCTACAATGATGTGTGTTAATCACATTCTTTTTGCTAAGGCAACTCATTATCCTGTCTAAGCAGTCAAAGAAGAAGAAGAAAAAAAAAAAGACAAATTCTGCCATTTGAAGAGAAGGGAAAATAACCCCCCACCCCCATCCCCACCCCCTGGGAAAAAGTCCTTATGACTCTCATAGTTATAGCATTTGGAAAGGTTTGTGTGTGATTCCAGAAACTGATAAGAATTTGCTAACCCTACCTTGTCTACGTGATGTCAGGCATAAAAGATTCACATACCTGTCCTACAGGGATAGGCGAGACAAAAACCATGACTCCTCAAGCTTACCTTTCCTCTTCATACGTCTCTGACCTCATAGTTTGTGATAAGTAATCTTCACTGTCAACTTGACTGGATTTAGAGTTCCCATGGATACACAATCTGGCTGCGTCAATGACGCTGTTTCCAGAAAGCTTTAACCAAGGAGGGAAGCCCCACCCTGACTATGGGCATTGAGTGGGCTAGAGCCCTCGAATGAAAAGGAGCAAGGCAAGCTGTACATCAGCATTCATTGTTCTTTGCTTCCTGCTAGGTGATGTAATGTAACCAGCTGCCTCACGCTCCTGCAATGTACTGTACCCCTTCTTACATAACATATTAAAAATACCCTTCTTTCCTTATGTCACTGTTTGTCAGGTACTTGGTCACAGCAACAGGAACACTAACAGCCATTTCCAATGGCATCACGTTATTTATTATCCTACCCATGTTGCACCGCAGCTCCTTATCCCCTTCTCTTGCAAAGGTCTTCTCTAACACCATCCATCCTGATGAACCCCTGTAACATTTCTTGACTATGTGGCTCCCTCAAGCTAATGAAAGCCTAGATGCAAATGTTTGAACATAAATTTGGCTGGTTCAATATATCTCACAGCATTCAGGCAAACTCCTATCTTTAGTCTAAGAAACTTCTAATAGCAGTCAGCCCTTTATCTCCCCATCAACCTCTAAAATCCCTGACTGAGGCCAGAGTATTTGCTAAGTTTCTGGAAAAATGTTTTCCTATTTTTCATTTTCTCCTACACAATGGCTAAAATTGTTCCAGTGTTCCTAATTTTTACTGTCGATCTAAAAGTCCCAATTCACTATGGAAGTTCATTCTGTAAACAACCATTCAGGAACTGGACATTGATTTCAGATAAACCATCAGAATGAAATGCTTGTTCAGTTAACAGTTACTTCATTCAAACACTTAGTAAGTTCTAGGTAGCGTATAGTTGCATATGCTAGACTGAGAGAGATCTCGGACTTAAAATGTTTAATTTGAACTTTTGTGTTTTCTTTCTAAACCCATTCCTCACTAAATACTCCAGATTTGCCCAGTTGCATGGGTCTAAACCACAAATTGTATTCCTTTCTTTTATACTTGATATGCAATTTTTAGAAATCCCTCCCAAATTCAATTAACTTCCATTTCTACCTCACTGGTTAATGCCATTCATTGTTGTCTCTTGTCTGGATTGTGCAATGGCCAGCTAAGAAGTCTCCCTGCTCCCACTTTTTGAACTACTTCGTGTCTATCTCCCATAAATGCAATCTTGTTCGTGTCCATTCAAAATCACCAGATGACTTCTACAGGTGAGGAAATAAAACCTTCCATCCCCCTTACTAAGTTCTGTGACTCAGTTCCCTGAATTAGACCTTAATAATAAAAGTTAGCAACAACAACAACAAAATGTGCCTCAGGACTTACTTATTCATACAGTGAGCACATGCACAGAAATAATTCAAAGGTTAGAATTTGGGACATATATATATGTATATATATATACATATATACATATATATATATATATATATATCTCACAAAGGGTGATACATTTGTTCAGAGTTGACAAGCAAAGGGAAAGACGTTTGAATTCCTAGAGACAGTGAATTGTGGGAAGGCAAATGTCTGCAGGGAAACGGATGGAAAATACAGCTATTGCAGTAAAACTGGTGCAGGCATATCAAGATGCTTATTTTCTATCCAGTGGAAAGAGCTGTTTTGCCCCTCCTGATATAGGAGAAGAAGGGAAGAGAGGGAAATGTGTGTAAAAGATTATGATCTGCTATTGGGTAAACAGGTGGAGGACAAAGAATCATTTTTGTGTTTGCTGCTTCCTAATTGTGTTTACTTCAAAGGAATCTTTATGCAGAGTTGGCATTCGGGGGCCTCACAGTCTCAGCCTCTTTGCTAACCTCTTGTGCAGTAAACCTGCTGACTGATCTATTGGCCACAAGGCTATTCCCTGGCTCTTCGCACTCTTGGATCTCATTTGCTCTTCCCCTTCAAGCCAGGTTTCCACTTTATTCTCCTTGCCTGAAATACTCTTGCTCTACATAACTGTGTTGACTTCCCACTAATTCAAGTCTCTTTGTGAATGACATCAACTGGAGACATATTTTCCCCCAAACATTTAAAAGATAATTTCAGCTGTCATTCTTATTTTTTTTCCAGCCTACATTTCTCACCTAATTATAAGGACTAGACTTGCACCATCTATTATGACAACCCTAACCTAATATATAAGCTGTTCTTTTCTTTTTAATAGGAAAGAAGAATCATGGGAAAGAGAACCAAAAAAACAATGCTGTCTTCGGAGTATTTGAAGATTGAGGAATGAGTGAGAATCAGCAGGTGTGCACAAAGAACAGTGAACAACCCCTGACCCAAGCTCATGTTCTGAATGGATAAATAAAGATTTACAGTAATTTATATATAGGATATAAAATCCATATTGTTGTTGGTTGTTTTCTTATTCTTTGTCTCTTTGGGGGCCTGCCACCCAGTTCTCAAATAAATCACACATGGTTGTTTATTCTTAATTATGTATGTCCAGCCTTAGCTTGGCTTGTTTCTAGCCAGCTTTTCTTAACTTTAAATTATCCCTTCCACCTTTTGCCTCTGGGATTTTCCTTTTCTATTCCTGTATACCTTTCTTTGGTTCTTACTCTGAGGTTGGCTGTGTAGCTGTGTGGCTGGCCCCTGGAGTCCTCCTCCTTTTCTGGCTACTTCTTTTCTTTCTTCCCAGATTTCTCCTTCTATATATTCTTTCTGCCTGTCAGCCCTGTCTGTCCTTTTTCCTGCTTTGCTATTGGCTACGCAGCTCTTTGTTAGACCATCAGGTGTTTTAGACAGACACAGTAACACAGCTTTACAGAACTATAAAAAATGCAACATAAACAAAAGTAACACACCTTAAAATAATGTTTCTCAACATCATATGAACTGTTTTGTTTATGTAATTGCCTATGATAATTTGGGGTTTCGTTTGTGAAGATGTAAGACAAGATAGGTTAACAAGCAACTGAAGATGTGTGGCCACTAACATTAATTAGCTATAGATCAGCATCATCATTTAGAAGGCAACTAGCTTCTCTAGGTATCTCAATAGGTCAACACTGTTATTTGACTGAAATGTAAGAAATAGCACTATTAAATTTCCATGTGACAAAAATAACTGCAAAATATTGTTATGGTTGATGGCGGAATCAATTTTCAAACTGATTTTCTCCAAACTGCTATATTAGATCAAATGAAACACAATAAAACAGGTTAGGGTCCCTGTATAGGGATTCATACAATTTACACAATTACCTGAGGTTTATGACAGTTACATTAAAACACTTGGGCCTACAGTGATGGACAGACACAAGGTTACAGTATTATTAAAGCCATTCAGCCTTTAGCCTACTGTTCCTTCTGTGATTCTACCAATTAGTTTTAAATGTGAACTTGTTACAACTTAGAATCATCTGAGAACCTGGTTTGAGGAATTGCCTATAACAGGTTCGTCTATGGAAATTATCTTGATTATTAATTGATATAAGAGGGCCCAGCCCATTGTGGGTGACACCATTCCTCATGTAGGTGATCCTGAACTATATCAAAAAGCCAAACGAGAATAAACCTCATGGCCACGCAGAAAGCAGGATCTTCCACAGAGCTTCACTCATCCTCCAGTCTGTGATTCTTTAGCTATGAAGTAAGTTCCTCACACAGGCGTAATGCTGTTTGTAATAGCAAGCAGCCTTCAAATTCCTGCCTTGAGTTCCTTCACTGATGGACTATGACCTGGAATTTTAAGTCATTTCCTCTCCTAAGTTACTCTTGGCCAGTGTGTTTTACAACAGAAATGAAGCTATAACAGGTATTTTAAATTTCAATTTCCTATTTTCAAAGTGAGAATACTAATTATTTACAAAAAAAACCCTTGATTTTGTGAATTCACAATATTTCTGAGAGATTAATTCCATCCACATTTATTTTCCCTTCTTCTTTTTCCTTGATTAATCTTATAGCTGATGCATACAAAAAAAGAGGAAGGAAGGAAGGAAGGAAGGAAGGAAGGAAGGAAGGAAGGAAGGAAGGAAGGAAGGGGGGGAGGGAGGAAGGAGTGGCTCCTGAGAGTTTTGAACCTGCTCTCCAGCCTCAGAGAGAGATCCATTGATAAGCCAAGGTTTTGGAGGGGCCAGGCTGATGAAGAAAGACATGGGCCATCAGGGAATGGATAGATTACCTGAAGACCCTCACTGGCCATACTCTACCAATTACTAGTGATATCCATAGACACAGGCAAGTCAATTATTAACTTTCTTTTCTCTTCCTTGTTGGAGAAAGAAATAAACTTGGTGAAAAGGGAGGAGATAAATTGATTATCGAAGAATAGAAGATCTAGAAATTTCCAGTTGGGTTTGAATATTTATAAGTTATGATATATGTCTTGAAAAGTCACACTTATGAAAAAAGTTTATATATATATATATACACCAATTTATTATAGCTATTTCTGCTGCACTTTTACACTTCTTCTCAAAAAGTCAACAAGAGCTGAGAATTATATATAAGAGTTATACCCAGTACAGGAAATGTAAGAATCCCATAGTTATGGTGTGTAAACCACTCTGAATACTTATCACTGATGTTGGTTTACTTGGAGACAGGGAAGGGAAAAGCCAGACATATAGCGAAAAGCCGGGCATTAAATGGTTAAAATAAAAACTAGAGCTATGAACACTGAGTCCAGGAAGACTGGACATGGAAATGATCACTGCCTTCAGACATCTGAAAGACTCATTGTGAAAGGCAGAATGTCCCTGCTATGAATGGATGTTAAAGACAGGAATGTTTAAGTCAATCAATAGAAAAAGGAAGTTTCTCACAGCCAAGTGTTCATCAGCATTAAGGATTTGAACAGATGTCCAAAATTCCTTTTGTCTGGAATGCCATCAGAGGATTCCTGAACGCAGAGGAATGTGGTCCTAGCAATTTCAGTTTGAGGATGATAGGGTATGTGGGGCAGACAGTGTAAGTGATATCACCAAATTCTGGAAATCACAGAGTGTTCTATGTCCTTAGCTTATTGAATCTGACTGAAACATAGTTACTCTTATTTTATAAATCGGGATAAACTGCAGAGGTCCCCAGTGATAACATACTGTTTTAACACAGGCTTATTGCATTAAAAGACTGTACTTTGCATCACACACTGTTTCCTTCACATGCTCTTCCAATGATAAAGAACAAATCCTTTTTGTAAGAAGAGATTTCAAAATATACAGACAATCCTAATATACTGGCCCATGGCCAGAACACTGGAATGTCTTAGTGGTGATTCACATTTCCCTGTAGAAACCTCAATGTGTGAATTATGTAGTAGCACATACTAGCTTCTTCTCTACTTGCTAGAATAATGGCACCTGGTTTTGTTTAATGTAGGGATTAATTTTACCTGTTAAATTTTGTTTGGTCAGGCACTCAGATATTTGTCACATATCATTTTGAATGTGCCTCAGCGGCTGGTCTGAGGATGAGATTAACATTTAAATCAGTTTTCTTTGCAGGACATCTTCTAGATTCATTGGTGTTCAAAGTGGAAAATCATCCTCATTTTACCCATTGTGTGTGTATACTACATTTTCCTTATTGTGGTGGTTTGATTGAAAATGGCTCCCGTAGGTACATAAGGAGTGACCCTATTGGGAGATGTGGCCTCCTTGGAGTAGGTGTAGCCTTGTTGGCAGAAGTGTGTCACTGGAGGTAGGCTTTGGGGTTTCAGAACCTCAAGCCAAGCCCAATGTCTCTCTCTCTTCCTGCTGCCTGTGGATCAGGATGTAGAACTCTCAGCTCCTTCTCCAGCACCATGTCTGCCTGCATGCTACCATGCTTCCTGCCATGAAGATGATGGACTAAACTTCTGAACATGTAAGTAAGCCCCAAGTAAATGATTTTGTTTATGAGTTGCCACGGTCATGTTGTTTCTTCACAGCAAAAGAAACCCTAACTAAGACAATTATCTATTTATCTTTTGAAGGACAAAGACAATTGGCATGTGGTTTCACAATATGGAGAATATAATGCAGACACTCAAAGAAGTAGAGAATAGGATGATGGTTGCCAATGGTTAAGGATCAGTGGAAATGAGAGCTGTCAATCAAAGGGAACAACATTTCAATTAGTAGAAATTCTTTCCCCTTCTTCCACATTGTTCTATGAGCCTTAGAGGTGATAATACATACCTTGTTCAGGGCTGAGCACTCACCTGCAACTTATTCTCAGCACCTTACACAGCCACAAGTCTCTGCATCCACCACCATTCTGTTCTGCAAAATTCATCAGTGGAAGAAGAGGGTTCTCTGATAAAGGCTGAGAGTAGCATTTGTCTATGGATATTAACATAAACATTTACAATGCAGTTTGATGTTATGTCAGTTTAGCTAAATAACAGTATTCAGTTTCCCCCCTAGGGTCTGTGACCTCCTAGTCATGGATTTTTGACCAGGTTTACAGAACCAAGCATGGATTCCTTCTATAGAGCACGCCACAGATCCCATCACAGTGTTGTTACCCCATAGCAGGAATGCCGCTATTGCATAAGTCAACACATCCTGTCTGGAAGGTTGGTCTCCTATCAATAGACATACATAGATGGAGGAGGAACTCAGGAGGCACTACCACTAGTTTAGGAGGCACTGCCTCTAACTGCTGAATTATTTGATACTGATCAATTCAAGGAGTGGGGAGTCATTGCTTTTAATTGTGCCCCCACAGGCTCCAATGGTTAGTTTGCATCCAACAGTCACACAGAGGGCAGTGGGTAAACTAAAGGGGTCACAAAACTGAGCCAAAAGACGTAGATCTGGAGATGTAAAAAGGACTGGGGTTGATAGGGATGCGAGGGAGATAAAAGAAGATGAGGGAAGAGAACAGCCATTGTCAAAGAATAAGCAAAATAGAGTTCTGTGAATGGAACAACTTCCGGGAAGAGCTTCCAGCCGACCCTTCCCCTGCCAAGCTTTCAGGAGACAACACAGCTTTTTTTTTCATATATATATATGTGTGTGTATGTATATATATGTGTATATATGTATATATATTTAAATTTTTTATTCATTTTACATACCAACCACAGATCCCCCTCTCATCCCATCCTCCAACACGTGTAAGTTCTCCCATGGAGATCACAGCTAAGCCTGGTACATTCCGTTGAGGCAGGACCAAGTCCCTCCTCGCTGCATCAAGGGTGAGCAAGGCATCTGACCGTAGGCAATGGGATCCAGGAAGCCAGCTCATGCACCAGGGATAGATCCTGATCACATTGCCAGGGGCCCCTCAAACAGACCCAGACAACACAGCTTTAATTCCTGTTTTGATTACAGTCTTATTGGACCTAAGCGGCAGCACCCAGATTCTAGACCCACCAAACTGTGAAATTATGTTGTTTTGAAAAGTTCTGGGTGGAACATGTAATCCTTGGGATAATCTGGTGTCACAGAAGTGGACTTGAACTGAGAGCCTGTGGGGTTGAGTCTCAAGTCCTGGTCTTTTCTGAATAGTTTGTGCAGACTAGGCCTCATTTCCCCACCTGAAATACTAAAAGGATCTCAGGTTTTCTTAAATACAGCAGTTCAAGTCCCTATTAATTCTACTGCTTTTTCCCCCATTAAAATAAATACTGATAAAAATCACAAGAACACACACTGGCCCCAAAGTGGTCTG